>CM076581.1:1062655847-1062777343 GCA_034641835.2 Pinus albicaulis | reverse complement strand
AGGCAAGAGAATCGAACATTGATGGCTTGTTGCTGTTTATGGCCGCCGCAGTGCGATTAGCCTTCCCGTTGAGCAGCGCGCTGCAGTCCTCTGATGTAACATTGGGTATGGGAGCTGTGCAGATCCGATCTGCCGGAGCACTGCCATCCTTTACGCAAAGGGTAACCTCGGCTTTCGCTGCAGTCAGGGGCGTTGAGCGATCTGCGGTTTGAGCACCGACAATCTGCATCCGATCCCCAGGGTAGTTGCTGACAAGGTATGGCCCATGGGGAAGCGATGGCTTGAGAGGATCATGCCTGTCATGTATTTCAGGATTAGGGGATTCGCCGTCTTTCACAACGTGGAGATCTGTAGTCGAGAGGGAGGGACTTTCAGAGGGCCCAACTCCAGCCATCTTAGCCTTAACACCAAGATTGGTGTCCTCATGGCAAGATTTATGAAGCGACGGAGGCAGGAGATGTCTCAATCCACCATGGTCCTTGGGGCCGAGCTGCAGTGTGGCAGCGGCAGGGGGAGGAGGAGCAGAAAGCCTAGAATTCGTCATTCTTCTCAATTCTCCAAAATCTTAAATTGTTCGTTGTTGTTTGCTATTTCATTATGCATAAAATTTGCTTGCATATTACTTACAGACAATAATTTATATGAAGAAAACAATGCTGAAGAAAACACACATACATAAAATGTTGAGAAAATAGTTGTTACTGATGTCAAAGGTTATCCAGTTGAAGAAGAAGATTATACAGGCTTAGAGATCGTTTTGAGACCTTTCCAACAAGGTGTGGCTCGCCCTCTAACTCCTATTGGTTGAAGAGACATGAATATTTGAAGTTGAAAAGTAAATTATTTTGGCCCTAGTAAATTCAGCCCTCCCAAAAGTCAGGTTGGCCCTGTTTGGGGTCAATGAGGCCTATAAATAGGTCATCACCTCTCCCATTTGGCCATGAATTCAGTCAAGCAAGAAAGGAGCAATTCAGACCTGTTGAGCAGCAGTGAAAAAAGGTTCATCTCTCATGAACCGAGTTAAGCAAAATCGAAGGGCAGTTTTGAAAGTTTGTTCTTGTTCTGGTTAGGGTTTTCTGGAAGATTTGTCTTGATTAATCTTTGAAGCATTTTTATGAGCAACTGTGGAAGAAACATGATCTTGATTACAGCTGTGATTCGGCCCATGTGGCAGACTGTAATTCGGCCCTGTGGCAAGCTTGAGGCTGGCCCTGTGAAGGAGTCTTAGAGCAGTTTTTGAATCTTGTTTTGAAGGAATCTTGGAGCAGTTTTTGAAGCCTGTTTTGAAGGAGACTTGGAGCAGTTTTTGAAGCTTGCTTTGAAGGAGTCTTGGAGCAGTTTTTGAAGCCTATCTTGAAGCCTGTTTTGGAGCATTTTGGAGCTGATTTGGATCCTATCATGGAGTCTGTTTTGGACAAACTTTGAAGAAGTTTTTGGACCAGTTTTTGGAGCTTATCTTGAAACAATTTTTGAGCAGTTTTGGAGACTATCTTGGAAGCAGTTTATCAGGTTGGTGCCTGAAAAGGATTGGTGTCCTCATTCTTTTGCTAGGTTGGTGCCTGGACTTGTTCAAGAGGATTGGTGTCCTCACTCTATTATGAGGTTGGTACCTTGGTTTGAACAAAAGGATTGGTGTCCTTATTTGACAGGTTGGAGCCTGAATTTGTAAAGGAGGATTGGTGTCCTCATCATTGTAATCCGAGCTAAAATTATACAAGTGATTTTTAATTTTTAATTTTTGTGTCTTGGCATGGTTTATGCTTCATATTTGTAGAAGTTTTAAACTGGCAAAATTAACAATTGGATGAAATACTTGTTCACTCCCCCGCTCAGTGTTTCTAACATATTTTATCTAGGCAACCCAAATGGGAAAACCAACAAGAAATGGCCTTTGTTTAGCTCTTTTTATTCTCGTGAATTATTACAAATGGGAGTTTTACACTCTTTAATTGAGATTGTGTAATTTTACTCCTAGTATGTGCCCTGTAGATTATTGTTTCAGATCTCTCCATGGACCAGCTCAAATTTCTCTTCACCTTCTTTACCTAGGAACATATTTCTTCATATGTGTCCTTAGTGCTTCCGCTGTTGTTGTAGAAATTCCACAAATCTGATCTGCTTGAATGAACAAATCTGAAACCAACTTGTAACCCAAGACACAAAATTTTCTCTGCCTAATTTGCGGTGGAATAGGTACATAAATAAACACAATCACACAATATCAAATACACAATTTTTCTAGGGAACCCAATTGGGAAAACCCTCTGCTTGATTGAGAATTCTATTGATAGAAATTTAGATCAATAGATCTCTTACAACACAGTCCTATTTCAATAGAGAAAACAACTTATTCTCCCTGCTAGTCCTTAGCTTAAACACCTTGCAAAAATGCTGATCCTACTTCTTCCTTTCCTTGCCTAGATGAGCTCCTATTTCCTTGCGTTGATTTCTCCTAAATCTTAGCGCAACAGAGGCTTCTATTATTTAGGAATTACTCCTGAATTCTAGCGCGTTCCTCAAGGATTTCTCCTCTATCAATCTGCCGATCCCACCACAAGCTCCTACAGAAACTCGTGTTCTCTATTGCCTTGTCTCACCAACTTGTGCTCACAAAACAATTGAATAATTCTGTGACTTCATCTTCCTTATAAGCTTTTCAAATAGGCTAAATTTGGAAAAAAATATTTTTCGAACTTAAACTAGTGATTGATGAGTTAACTAACTGATGCAACTCGTCTTGCCTCAATTTAGAACTTGAGGCTCACTTGTTTGTCTTTTCCCAAAAATAACTCGCACTAGAAGACAATAACTGAGCCTTCCACTCTTGCATATCGGTCAAATTGCTTCATGAATTGTCATAACTTCTAGGAACTCGCCCAAATTATTTGGAATTTTTCCTAAATTTTAGGAACTCGTGCATGCTAAGGAAAATTGCTTCTTGGTCTCTTCAACTAAGGCACAAGTCAAAGAAGGACCTTTATTGCTACTATTTTCAACACTTTCTCTTAGTGAGGAAGGTGCTTCTTGAAGAACCTCGTCCACTTGGATTTGTCTCCAATACTATTGCGTTCTTCGTTGCTGCCGCTACTCCCTTTGAACTAGAAGACTTTCCTGCTTTCTTCTATAGAAAATGATCTGAAGACCTATTCTTTCCCACCATGTTTTGCGAGTCCATCACTTTAGTCATAAATGCCATGTACCTTGTGTACCTCTGTAGCTGCTTCCTTTGGCTGAAGGCGATACTTGAAGATCCCACTCTCTCTTGATCTCCCTTAACTAAATTTTCTGCCCTTATACTGGGAGTCTCTGACTGAATGGTTTCCTCCACTCGCCCTGGGCAATGCTCCTCATTATCTTACTAGTCAACCCAACTGCCAACTAGCTTAGACTCAAACTGAGATATTGGTTGAGGCTCCATCTTGAGAGCTCTATCTCGCTCTCACTAAACTGCCACTTCTCTCCTCCGAGCTCTCCTTGCCTTGCTGCTCAAGGTTGCACCTGTCTCTACCTACAACTTGTAGAGATTCTTCACCCTCACACCTATTTGCTTCTTACATCCATAAGCTAAGTGTTAGAGGTAAGCCTCACCCTTGCTAAAGTTGACATCATAGCCCTTGTCCTCGAGGGTAGCTATCGAAATAAGATTTTGCCTCAATCTCGGAACATAGAGAACATCTCTGAGATGAAGAGGATTACCCGAATCCCTCTGAAAACTAACATTACTAACTCCTCTAGCTGCATATTGGCCATCATCTCCTAACTCAATCTGAAACTATGTGTCCTTCTCCACTTTGATACCATGGAAAAATTCTACGAAAATTCTGATTTACTTGAATGAACAAATTTGAAACTAACTTGTAACCCAAGACACAAAATATTCTCTACTTAATTTGCAGCAGAATAGGAACAGAATTAAACACAGTCACACAATATCAAAAACACAATTTTTCTAGGCAACCCAATTTTTCTAGGAAAACTCTCTGCTTGATTGAGAATTTTATTGATAGAAATTTAGAGCAATAGATCTCTTACAACACAATCTTGTTTCAATAGAGAAAACAATTTATTTTCCCTGCTAGTCCTTAGCTTGAAACACCTTGCAAGAATGTTGATCTTGCTTCTTCCTTTCCTTGCCTGGTTGAACTCCTATTTCCTTGTGCTGATTTCTCCTAAATCTTAGCACAATAGAGGCTCCTATTATTTAGGAATTACTCCTAAATTCTAGCGCATTCCTCAAGGAATTCTCCTCTATCAATCTGCCATTCCAACCACAACCTCCTGCACAAACTCGTGCTCTCTATTGCTTTGTCTTACCAACTCATGCTCACAAAACAATTGAATAATTCTGTGCCCTTGTCCTCGTTGGAAAATGTAGTATGGTAGCTTATTACTTTCGAGTTTCCTTATCCTTAATAATTGTTTGTGAACTTTATTTATCTTCTTATGTTTCTTTTATTAGATCTTCTTCATCAAACAACTATCAAGAGCAAAACAATAAAGACAATGGACACATATATTAGGCTCCAAGCTAGGGAAAAACTCTTCCAAGGGGAAAACCCAGAAAACTCTTCTCTTATAGAATCTGCTTCAAATGAGACAATCAAGACACAAACCCTAGACCAAGTCCTCCTCCAAGTGCCAAGTCAGCCCTTCAAGAAATCCTTCCAATAGGATCGGTTCAATCAACTACCAGCTTCAACCTTGCAACTTCGTCCAACAACTTTGTCGTACAACTTCAACCTTGATGTTGCTGCATAAACCCTAATCCAGAAACAAGATAATTCTTTAAGAGATCTTCCTTTGAGCAAGACAATATCTCTCAAGGTCAACGAAGTCAAAACAAGATACTCGCTTTTCCAGCAACTCGTTCCTCCAACTTGATCTTCTTACAATATGGACTTGCAATTTCGGCCTTCTTTGTAGTTGCAAAAACCCTAGTTTTTGCATGTGTGAGAGAGATAGAGCCCAAAAACAGGTTTTTCTTTGACTTCTTAGATTCCTCTTGCCTCCTAGACCTTCACTCTTCCTTCCTTGCTTCCTCTAGCCTTAGATTGAACTTTTCCTTTAGAGATTGAACTTGTGAGTGAGTGAGTGCCAAATGAGGTCAATTCTGCTTCTATATATAACCTTTCCAAGGGGTCGAATTCCCTCCTTTAGGTCGACTTGAAGCTGCGAGGGCTGACTTGTACTTTTGAGGTTTCCAGGACCTTCTAGACTTAAATTCCTTTTCAAGATATATTTTGCCTAGAAGGGTCTTATAAACATGATTTTGACTCTCTTGACTCAAGACAATAAATCCTATGACCTAACAAATAATAATAACTTTTCTTTTCTTCTTTTGTTTGTTACATAAGATACATTTTGAAATGAATATAACAACAATTACGAAGATTGAAACTAGTTACATTTCCAACATTCCCTCTTAACTGGGGAGGTATTCATAATTGTACAACTAGTACAACATCATTCTCAAACTGAAGGTTTCTCATAAGAAGAGTCAGATTGATAAGTAAACTAGAAGCATCAATATTATGGCCAACACTGTCTTTGAGGCCTAACTAGACAAACTCATCTTCATTCAAGAGCATTATGCTGGGAGGCTTTATGTGTGATACCACACTACCTCTACAAGGCACATACCCCATCTTGATGTTCAGAAGGTATGTCCTTTTAGGACTGTTGACCACTCTGTGTCAACGACCCCATAGCAGTACACCCCTATTTTTGCAAATGGGATTCATGATGTTCGAGGTGTTCACGCCATTCAGATTTCATCGTCAGACGACAATTTTATAAATAATGTTAACCTATTCTGCATGTTTATGATGTAAATGATCTAAGTAAGACCACCATATATGTAACAACCTAGGTAAGCCTAGTATTTTGGTGACGATTTTTATCCTAGGAGGTTTTTTGTCTCACTGATACATTTGTGTTTCTCGACACAAGTGATCGGCAAAGTTTTCCCCTCCAGCTTCACTCCAAAGCTAGGGTGGATTTTGTCATCAAGATGCTAAGTGAGTCCTAGCGTTTTCTATCGAGTTTTTGTAAAAGTAGTTTGGGAAAAATCCTAGCTAATTGGCTAGATTAATTTTATTACAAGCTACTTGGTCTACTAGATCATGTTTTGAGTCGTAGAATTGGGTAGCTATTTGAGGGTCTATCACGAATGGGTATTCCCCCTTTATGTGTCTAAATGTATTTATTTTATGTAAAGAGGGTTGGAAAAATAATTAAATCCCCTCTCAGTCAATTAATTAAATTTTCTAGCCAAATTAAATTAAAAATCCTAAGCCAAAAATTTAAATAATTTTAAGTCCTAGGTGATTTAAAATTCTTCAAAGGAAAAATTCGTGGGTCCTTAAAAAATAATTTTTTAAAGGTCCCAGGCCAAGGGAATATTGAAAATTTCAAGAAATTTTGGACCCTTGGGCCTTAGTGGTTAAGTCAAAGTCAAAATTTTGAGGTAATTAACTCAAAAATATTATTTTTGAGTTAATTAAAAATGAATTAAATGATAAATTCGAATTTCCTCAAAATTATAATTTCGACGGTCCAGATTAAAAGATAATTAAATCTTTTTCGACGGTCGAGATTATTTTGACAAGGATCAACCGAACTAGCCGTTGGAGATTTTATCTTATAAATTAGAGGTCTTTGTATGTCATTTGCACCCGATCTTTGAATCGTGCATTTGTTCTCAGAAACTCTTGTAATTTTTGTTGATCAATAAATATAAAGACTTTGGGGTTACAGACTTTGGTGTTCCTTTTCCAAATCTATGTGGTGATATTGTCTCTAAACTCTACTACTTTTATTGACATTTTGATAGTTGATGGCCTTTATGGATTGATCTGCAGTTTTCTGGGTTTTCTTAAATTGCATTGTGATTTGACAGAAATATCAGTTATCTATGTTTCTGAAAGGTCTCATGGTTATTTTTAAAATCTCTATCAATCTAAAATTCAGATCTAAGTGTGCAGAGATCATTATTCAAGATTTGAGCGTTTGGGGAAATCTTCAGTTAGATCAACCGACTCTCAGATATCAGAAAATCTGAAAAAGCCCATTGTCTCATAATTTTTGAAGCTATCTTATGGAATAATTTTTTTTTTCTATAGGGTCTTCTTGGGCTTGTGCCTCTCTTAATTTCGCTTTTTATTAATTGTGTAAAATGGTTTTAAATCTGGCCATGAGGGCCCTTGATTTGTAGAATAGCACTGTAAATTTCAAATATAGTTATTTTTTTATATTCACCAAAGTTTAGGGTTTTATTTTTTTGTGCATATTTTTGGGTTTGCTTCCTTGTTTCTGGTTTTTGCAGGTCCTATTGGGAGATTCTTAGGATTCTTTTTTTTAAGATCTGAGCCAGATCTAGTCCCTGGAGGGTAAGATCTGGCCTCAAAATCATTTTGGATTACAGATCTGGGCAGTATCTCATTCTAAGAATCAAATAATTGCAAGATGATCTCTTTTAAGTTGAATTAAATCTCTGATTGTGCTGGGTAAAAAAGAAAATTTCTAGAAATTGGTTTGCTGCTATAATTTTAATCTCCTGCCTGGTTTTCTTTCTGCATTTCATCCATCATGCTCCAACTCTAGCATTCCAAAACTTGACATTGAACGCTGCCCATCCTCCACGCTGCCCTCTTTGTCGTCCGCTTTCCCTCACGCAGCTAATACAATCCAAGCCCTTCATTATCTACGTTGCATTCCATCCATTTTTTGTTTTCGCTGGCCCCCTCTCCAAGCACCCTGTCCATACGCTGTCTCCATCCTCGCTAGCATTCACGCAGCCCTCACCTCCTCTTTTGCGTTAAGCCATTGCCGGCTGCAGCTCCCTCAACAATTTCCCTTCACGCTGTTGACATCCTTATCCCTTAGCACTTACGCATCCTCTGCTGCATTCCTCATGCTACCCGCTTGATTAAATCCTCATCCGTACGCAGTCCACTTCCTCGCCATCGACCTGCAATGCATCCAACGCAAATCTAATTCTTAATCAACCTTAGATTTTCGCTTTTCATTTTTTTAGATTTTCGACTTTTATTTGCTGAGGTTAATTTAATCTTTAGGTTTGGGGTTAGTTTAACCTTTAGGTTTGACCGTAGCTTTTTATTTTTTTAGTTTTTCATTTCATTTCAAATTTTTTTTTTAAACATTTCTAATAGTATTTTAGATTAACTTTTAAATTTTTTAAAAATTTCAAATAAAAAAATAAAAAAATCATAAAAATATAAAAATTTAATACTTTAGATTTTTATTTATTTATTTTTTTTAGTTTGGTATTTTCATTTAGATTTTGAAAAAAGTAAAAAAATATAAAAATTAGAAAAGGTTCAAAAACTTTAATGAAGTGGTTTTGAATCTAAATTTTTGCATAGTCAAGGGTGGAACTTTTAAATTTTTATCTAAAGTTTGACTATAGATTTCTGGATTGGAATTATTGAGAATATCATTTTGATTCGGAATTATTGGAAATGTCTAGCATTTAAATTCGATGGTCCTCTCATGATAATATTTTTTTCGAAATTTAAATTGTTGGTTCGAAATATTTTCATGCTTAGCTGTGATTGATGATCGTTGAACTATCTCTAATTGTGGTTTTAAATTGCTTGAAATTGGTGATTAATTGCTTAGTTAACTTTGAGAATGTCTCAAGTGATAATAAATTACATGTCTTTATTGAACATTGTTGATGCATGATTATGAAAGTGTTTTATCGAATGTTAAATCGCATTATTGAAGAGGGCTTATCTTCCAGTTTGATCAATTGAGCATTTAATTGAATATTATCGTGGTGGATTGGTATTTTCATAGCAGGATAATCGTCCTTTTTTTTAGCAGCAGTTACCTATCAATTACTTGATCTTAATTTTGTAACAGGATATTTTGACTCCACAAGGCACTGGTCTTAAACTTTAAATCTAATTGAATGTGTAAAATCTCATTAAAATCTTAACAAGTATTTGGTTGTTTAACTGTCTCCTGAATTGATTGGTTTCCAATCAGTTCTCCTTCTTCATTTTCGTTAGGGTCTACCCCCCTTAGTCTGCAAGGAGACAACTTAAATAGAGAGATTAGGGATCAGGGTGACAACCCCTGATCTGAGCCGTTGTCGCGGTGCCTATACATTTTGTGCAACAACATTTTTTGGCGCCGTTGCCGGTGACCATTTTATTGGACTTTGGCTTCACGACATTCATCTCTTTCTTCGTCTTTCTTCATCTTAGGTATTTGATTTAGCTTCCTGTCCTAGTGGCGACTCCATTGGCTTCATTTTCCACAGGAATTGGTACTAGAAGACATCCAAGTAGCTTGGTTAATCCTACTCCAGATCCTTAAAAGGTTTTGAGAGTCCGATTACACAAGCTCTCTTCTCGTACACCACTTGTTAATCTCGGCCAGGAAGCTCTCGCTGATATCCATTCTCTGTTTTGTAATCCTGTTCAGCAAGATATCATGGATATCTTTGCCCGTGTAACTTTACTAACATTCAAGGTTATCCCAATGATTACCCTGAACATGGCATGGAAAGACTACCTACTTTCCAGGGAAATAATGCAGTTAGTGTCAAAGCTCATTTGTTTGCTTTCGCTGGCTGGTGGAATAAATTTGCGGTTTTAAATAACAATTTCGAGGATGTAAAGATGAAGCTTTTTATTCTTACTTTTGAGCAAGATGCTATGGAATGGTTTACTGAAAAACCTAATAATTCATTCAATACTTTTGAATCAATTATAGTTGCCTTTAAGGATAAGTTTGGTGATAAAAGGGAAGATAGGCATTTGGTAAAAGATATCAGTACCATACAAAAGAAAGAGAATGAAACGATTGAAGAATTTAACAGGAGATTTATTTATCCTTAAGGAAATATCTCAAACTGATAAGCCTCCTGATGGATCTCTTCTAAATTTTTACATTGATGCTTTTAATTCTGATACTTCATATGAGCTAAGGCGTGCTAAAACTGTTGATTATAAGGCTTGCCAGTCTTTAGCTGAAGAACTTGAAAAGGACAAAAGGGCATCAGGGAAGTCTGAAATTCCTGGTTTTGAGAGGGCCGCGACTAAATTGAAAAGGCCTAAAGGTAAAGAGCCTCTAGAAAATGATGACGACCCTGTGAAAAAGTTAATGCAGAAGCTTGAAAGCATGGAGCTTAACCAAGCGAAATTATCTCTGACCATGCTAAGGAAATAAGTACTTTGCAATCTAGGTTGGTCCAAATGGAAAGGGCTCAAGCGCAAAATTCCCAACCTAGGAATCATAATAATAATAATCGAGGTAATAATACTTGGCAGAAAAAAGGCCAACCTAGTGAGTAGAGACCTCCTAATCCTCTTGAATCAACTAATCTAGTTGATGAAGCTCCACCTTATTGTAGAGCTTGTGATGCTCTTCATGAAGAGGTTACTTGTCCCACTGTTGAAAGAATCATGAATAGTGGAATGTTTGGGGCAAGTAATGAGATAAATGTTGTTGGTAAGGAGTTTTCTTTGACTATGGAAGATTGGATGGAAGTTAAAGAAAATAGTCAAGATGTTAGGCCTTTTACATCTTCACATAGTATCAATAATTTTGATCACGAGAAGGATTTGATGATTGAATTATTTGGTGAAAAGCCTTCTCCTAATCAAGTTTTGGAAATTGCTAAGGACAAAGGATTAACTTATCAAAGAAGGGATAAAGAGCAAGGTAATAATCAAACTCCCCCTCGAATTTTTAATTCTAGTCCTGGTTTGAATATTGATTTGGGCACATGGTTGAATAATGCTAAGATCTTGGTGCCTATCACTAAGATGTTAAAGCTTCCCACTGAGAGGGCTAAGGTTTTAGATGTTCTAGGAGTTTCGCATGTTAATGTTACTCAAGATAAGACTCCTGAAGTTTATTATCAAGACGCCCCTATATATCTGCAAAAAAATGGAGTCAGATAACAAGGAACATCAACCATTTTTTGTTACTTTGATGGTTAATGGTTATAAATTGAATAATTGTATGCTAGATTCTGGTGCTTCAGCTTGTGTCATGACCAAGAGGGTCATGGAACAACTTAATTTAAGAGTTTCTAGACCATACTACAAAATATGTGCTATGGATTCTAAGAAAATTGAATTTCATGGGTTAATCAAGGATTTGCAAGTTCATTTATCGGTTTACCCTGACATAATGATTGTTATGGACATAGTTGTAGTTGATGTTCCGGATGCTTGGGGTATGTTGTTATCTAGAAAGTGGGCCTCTGATCTAGGAGGAAGTATTTAGATGAATTGGTCTTATGCCATGATTCCTTTCCCTAGAGGTGAAGGGTTTGTGAAGCTAAATAGAGAGCCTAAAAGAAGATTCCATGTGGAAGATCCTAAGAGACCTCATAATGAAATAATTAAGGAACAACCTGACATGGGGAATTATGCTATTATTTCTAATTTCATAGTTCCTTTAGATGACAAGGTTGATGAGAACTTTGAGGACCTAAGGGATCAAGTTTGGTACCTGCATTTTGATGGTGCATCATCTAGGTATGGTAAGGGTGCTGGAATTGTATTGAAGTCTCCCCTTGGTCATATTTTTAAGTTTGCCTATAAACTTGAGGTTGATGCAACCAACAATGTGGCTGAATATGAAGCCTTGTTGTTAGGTTTTGAGTTGGCAAAAACTTTAAGAATTAAGTTGCTTAGTATCAAGGGAGACTCTGATTTGGTTATCATGCAAGTTAAGAATAAATTTACATGTAAAAATCAAAGGTTAAGGAATTATCGAAATGCTGTGTGGGATGTTATGGAATACTTTGATGCCATTAACCTTGAAGCTATCCCAAGAGAAAAGAATAACTTGGCGGATGAGCTTGCTGTGGCTGCTTCTACCTTACAATTATCTGATGAATTAATTAAGGATAAGATAAAAATGGAAATTATTTTCAGACCTTTAGTTCCAG
Source organism: Pinus albicaulis (assembly GCA_034641835.2). NCBI lineage: Eukaryota > Viridiplantae > Streptophyta > Pinopsida > Pinales > Pinaceae > Pinus > Pinus albicaulis. The sequence continues at coordinate 1,062,765,408 of CM076581.1, read as the reverse complement.
ATAATTCAGAGCATTGGCAAGTTTTTAATGATGAAAAGCAGGTCATTCGTTTTCTTAATAATTTGGATGAGTTTGAAAATTTTTGGATAAGTTCTAGGGAGGATGGATCTGATGATCATGATGATATTATAAATCCTACTCCTGGGAATATTGTTGCTTTAGAGTAGCGCCTTGATCGGTATGATGCCACAAAGATGAAAGAGGAAAATAAAATGGATTCGGGTGAATTCATTGAAGTAAATATTGGTACCTCTGAGGACCCTAAGATTGTCAAAATTGGTAAAGGTACTAATGAAGAAGAAAGGAAAAAGTTGACCAATTTACTCCATGAATATAGGGATGTTTTAGCATTTTCGTATAATGAGTTAAAAGGATACAGGGAAGATGTCATGCAACACATTATCCCTTTGAAAGATGAGAATGTGAAACCTTTTCGTCAAAAGCTTAAGCAAATAAATCCTAAGTTAGCCCCTTTGGTTCAAAAAGAGCTTTCAAAAATGCTCGCCGCTGGAAGCATTGCTCAAACTAGACATTCAACATGGTGTTCCAACCTGGTGATTGTTAGGAAGAAGAATGACATCATTAGACATTGTGTCGATTTTAGAAACCTTAATCTAGCATGTAAAAAGGATAATTACCCTTTGCCCAACATGGAGACTATGTTGCAAAGAGTAACAGGTTCAGGAATGATGTCATTGCTAGATGGTTTTTCTGGATACAATCAAGTTTGAGTTAAGAAGGAAGATCGTCACAAAACTACATTCACCACACCATGGGGTACTTTCGAATACATTAGAATGCCTTTTGGGTTGACTAATGTTGGGGCTACTTTTCAAAGGGCTATGGATTATGCTTTTAAAGGTTTAATTGGAAAAATTATTGAAATTTATCAAGATGATCTTACTGTTTTTTCTAAAGATGGTATTAGTCACATTGGCCATCTTAAGCAGGTCTTTGATAGGTGTAGAGAATTTGGGATTTCCTTGAATCCAATTAAGTCTGTTTTTGGAATAATTGAAGGGAAATTACATGGTCACATCATCTCCAAAGATGGGATCAAGATTGATCTTGAAAGAGTTGAGGCAATCCAAAAGATTCCTTTTCCTCGTAATCTTAAATCCCTTTAGTCTTTTCTAGGGAAAGCTAATTTTCTTAGAAGATTTATTCCAAATTATGCAGAAATAGCTAAGCCTATTCAAAGTCTTCTTAAAAAAGATATAAAATTTTCATGGAAAGAAGATGGCAAAAGGGCTTTTCAAGGAATTAAGGGTGCTATTGCCAAGGCTCCTGTTTTGGCAAGTCCTGATTATTCAAAGGATTTCATGATTTTTTCTTTCGCTTCTGAAGATACCATTGCTGGTGTCTTATTACAAAAGAATAAGGAAGGTCACGAACAACCTATTTCTTTCATGAGTAGAGCGCTTCAAAATTTTGAATTAAATTATACTACTATGGAAAAGCAAGCCTATGCCTTGGTTAAGTCTCTTAAGCATTTTAGGACTTATGTGGTTTATTCTAAAATCATTGCTTTCGTCTCGCATTCTGCGATTAAAGATATCTTAACTCAAACTGATTGCTTAGGGACTCGTGCTAAGTGGGTTACTAAAATTCAAGAGTATGATTTAGAGATTAGGCCCACCAAGTTAGTCAAGGGTCAAGGCTTGGTTGAAATGATGACCAAAGGTAATGAGAAAGCGCTTGGTTTGATTTGTCTTAATGATGCTTCTTTGTCTGATCTACAAGGGTTAGGAGAGCATGAATGGTATAAGGACATTATTTATTATTTGTTAAATATTACATGTCCTAACCATTTAGTTGCTCATAGAAAAAGGGCTCTTATATTAAAAGCCACTAAGTATTGCCTCATGAAGGATGACCTTGGATGGAGAAATCCTGAGGGGATAATACTTAGGTGTGTTGATGAGGTTGAGTCCAAGAAGTTGATTTCTGAGTTTCATTCAGGATTTTGTGGTGGTCATTATGATGTTAGAACTACCTCCCATAAAATTCTGAGAGCTGGTTATTATTGGCCTTCGATTTTTTCAGATGTGCATAAATTTGTCAGATGTTGCCAAGCCTGTCAACTATTCACTGGGAAGCAGAAGCTAGCTGCCCTGTCCCTACAACCTGTGGTTGTTGAGGCACCTTTTCAACATTGGGGTCTAGATTTCATCGGGAAATTCCATGAAAAATCTAGCAATGGCTACTCTTGGATCTTAACTGCGACTAATTATTTTACAAAATGGGTTGAAGCCATTCCTGCTAAGAATGCCAATGAAAAGGTCATTATGGACTCTATTGAAAATCAAATCATTAATGGATTTGGTGTCCTTGCCAAGATCACTACCGTTAATGCCAATGCTTTTAGTTCATTTGAATTTTCATCTTTTTGTTTCAAGTATGGCATTATATTATCTCATTCCTCTAACTACTATCCTCAGGGTAATGGCTTAGCTGAGTCAAGTAATAAAAACCTTATAACCATTATCAAGAAGATAGTAGGAGATAATAAGCGATCTTGGGACAACAAAATCAAGTATGCTTTGTGAGTAGATAGAATTACTAAAAGAAAGCTACTGGTAAAAGTCCTTTTGAATTAGTTTATGGCTTGGATGTAACTTTGCCTGTGCACCTTAAATTACCAGCTTACCAACTCCTTCAACATTTTTTCATTGATAAAGATGTTGTTCAAAATAGAATTGATCGAATTGTGGAGTTGGATGAAACTCGTAGGAAAGCTTTAGATAATATGTGTAAAAATCAATCTAACATTAAGAAAAGCTTTGATAAATCATCTCGATCTAGATCTTTGCAGGTTGGAGACATGGTATTACTTTGGGATCGAAAGAATGAAAAGCCCGGAAAACATAAGAAATTTCACAGTTTGTGGCTGGGACTTTATATTATCAAAGGCATTGATGGACCAAACTCATTCCACTTGAGCACGTTGGAAGGCGAACCACTTCACTTACTTGCGAATGGCCAACTACTCAAGTTGTTCTTCAGAGATGACATCTGATGCCATTGGGCATCCTTTGTATTGTATTTCTAACCTAACTCCTTGTCCTTTAAGCATTTCATTTTGTAGTTAGATTAGATTTACCTTTCATGTTAAGTAGAATAATAAATGATAGAAGAGCTTCTATTTTTCATGTGCTTAATGTTATATGACGATATTTGGATGGACGCTACTTATGTAATTTTGTGTGTTGTTTGGATGCAGATTCTGGATTCTCACATTCCTTCAATGAAGCAACGTGTCCCCAAGTAGAGCCAGATGATGACCACTCTGTGTCAATGACCCCATAACATTACACTCCCATTTTTGCAAATGGGATTCATCATGTTCGAAGTGTTCACGCCATTCAGATTTCATCGTCAGACGACAGTTTTATAAATGATGTAAACCCATTCTGCATGTTTATGATGTAAATGATCTAAGTAAGACCACCATGTATGTAACAACCTAGGTAAGCCTAGTATTTTGGTGGCGATTTCTATCCTAGGAGGTTTTTTGTCTCACTGATACATTTGTGTTTGTCGACACAAATGATACATTTGTGTTTGTCGACACAAGTGATTGGCAGAGTTTTCCCCCCCAGCTTCACCCCAAAGCTAGGGTGGATTTTGTTATCGAAATGCTAAGTGAGTCCTAGTGTTTTCTATCGAGTCTTTGTAAAAGTAGTTTGAGAATAATCCTAGCTAATTGGCTAGATTATTTTATTACAAACTACTTGGTCTACTAGATCATGTTTTGAGTCGTAGAATTGAGTAGCTATTTGAGGGTCCATCACGAATGGGTATTCCCCCTTTATGTGTCTAAATGTATTTATCTTATGTAAAGAGGGTTGGAAAAAAAAAAAAAAAAGAAAAAAAGAAAAAAGAAAAAAAAAAAAAAAAAAAAAAAAAAAAAAAAAAAAAAAAAAAAAAAAAGAAAAAGAAAAAAAAAAAAAAAAAGAAAAATAACTAAATCCCCTTTCAGTCAATTAATTAAATTTTCCGTCCAAATTAAATTAAAAATTCCAAGTCAAAAATTTAATTAATTTTAAGTTCTAGGTGATTTAAAATTCTTCGAAGGCAAAATTGGGGGGTCTATAAAAAATAAATTTTTAAAGGTCCCAGGCCAAGGGAATATTGAGAATTTCAAGAAATTTTGGACTCTTGGGCCTTAGTGGTTAAGTCAAAGTCAAAATTTTGAGGTAATTAACTCAAAAATATTATCTTTGAGTTAATTAAAAATGAATTAAATGATAAATTCGAATTTCCTCAAAATTATAATTTCGACGGTCCAGATTAAAAGATAATTAAATCTTTTTTGACGGTCGAGATTATTTTGACAAGGATCAACTGAACTAGTCGTTGGAGAATTTATCTTATAAATTAGAGGTCTTTGTATGTCAGTTGCACTCGTTCTTTGAATCGTGCACTTGTTCTCAGAAGCTTTTGTAATTTTTGTTGATCAATAAACAGAAAGACTTTTGGTTTACAAACTTTGGTGTTCCTTTTCTAGATCTATGTGGTGATATTGTCTCTAAACTCTACTACTTTTATTGACATTTTGATAGTTGATGGCCTTTATGGATTGATCTGCATACAGGTATCTTGTGCAGTTTTCTGGGTTTTCTTAAATTGCATTGTGATTTGACAGAAATATCAGTTTTCTATGTTTCTTAAAGGTCTCATGGTTATTTTTTAAATCTCTATCAATCTAAAATTCAGATCTTAAGTGTGCAGACATCATTATTCAAGATTTGAGCGTTTGAGGAAATCTTTAGTTAGATCAGCCGACTCTCAGATATCAGAAAATCTGAAAAAGCCCATTGTCTCCTAATTTCTGAAGCTATCTTACAGAATATTTTTTTTTCTACAGGGTCTTCTTGGGCTCGCGCCTCTCTTAATTTCGTTTTTTATTAATTGTGCAAAATGGTTTTAAATCTGGCCATGAGGGCTCTTGATTTGTAGAATAGCACTGTAAATTTGCAAATATAGTTATTTTTTTATATTCACCAAGGTTTAGGGTTTTATTTTTTTGTGCATATTTTTGGGTTTGCTTCCTTGTTTCTGGTTTTTGCAGGTCCTATTGGGAGATTCTCAGGAAGGTGAGTCACAAAGACATCACTCCCGGATGACAAATTCAGCTTAGAGGTCCGAAACCTCTATAGGACTCAAAGGAGTCACATACCAACCCGAAGTTGGTTTACCTGACCCGAAGTTAGTTGGAGGTCCGAAACCTCACTAGACTTGATCCCAGATCAAGTGGTTGGACACGTGCCATCCTAGACATAGAGAGTACGACAATCTCCGATGCGTCCATCGGTCTCTGCTACTGGTCTCTAGCTTTTCCCACCTCACTGGCCAAATTAGAGGTACTTCCCATGAGTCTGGGACACAATGGGTAGGATGCATACGAGGCACAGATCATGAGAGGTGAACCAACTCAATATCATAACAGTGAGGCAAAAGCACACTAACAAAGTTCGGCAAGCCTAGCCCTGTGGTTGCTTATAGCTCCAAGAAGCTATCCCCAAGGCCCCCTACAGCTCCCACAGCTCATCGTCCAATAGGACCCTTAGCATAGGGTCGTTCCACGATACCAAGATTCTCACGGAAGGTTAGGAACTTGACCTTCCCCAAGGGCTTTGTGAGATTATCCGTGACCTGCTCATCAGTTCCTATATGATCGAGCCTTACGGCGCTTCGCTGTACCATATCCCGGATAAAGTGGTACCTGATATCAATACGCTTGGATCGATCGTGGAACACGGGATCTTCGGACAACCGAATCCCACTCTGGTTATCTCAAAGGATAACGGTGGTATCTAGCACATGCCCGAACAACTCACTGAAGAGCTTTCGCAACCAAACTGCTTCACAACAGGCCATACTCGCTACAATGTATTCGGCCTCAGCGATGCTCAAAGCCACTGACTTCTACTTCCTGCTCATCCAAGGTATTGAAGCAGACCGAAGTGTAAAGCATCATCCAGATGTGCTCTTGCGATCCACCACACTGCCAGCCCAATCGACATCAGTATATCCATGGAGTGTCATGCTCCCGACAGTGTATCTCAGCCCATGGTTTATCGTGCCCCGAGGATATCTCAACAAATTCTTGGCACCAACCCAGTGAATGTGATGAAGATCAACCATGTGTTGACTCAAAGTGTTCACTGCAAAACATATGTCCGGACGGGTGTTCACTAAGAACATCTGGGCCCCTACGAGTTGACGATACTCAGTAGGATTTGCTAGCACGGGCCCAGTAGCGCTGCCACTCAACTTCCTAAAGTTGAGCTCCATCGATGTCGACACGGACTTACAGTCCACCATTCCAAATCTTTCCAGCAACTTCACAATATATTTTCCTTGAGAAAGGAAAATCTCGCCAGGTCTCTGCCAGACCTCCAAGCCTAGGAAGTAATGCATCAGTCCTAGGTCCTTCATCTCGAACTCAGAAGCGAGCTCCCTCTTACACTGATGAATGAGAGGGTCAACACCTGTCAGGAAGAGATCGTCCACATAGAGCACCAGAATGAGAGGCTTTTCTCTGTCAACCTTGAAGTAAAGGTTTTGATAAGCATTTCTACGAGTGAAGCCCAACTTCATCAGGTAGCTATCTATCCTCTTGTACCAAGCCCTGGGGGCTTGCTTCAACCCATAGAGGGCTTTCTTCAACCAACAAACATGGGTGTCTCTATCTTGGACTTCGAACCCCAGAGGTTGCTCCACATACACCTCTTCCTTTATCGCACCATGCAAAAATCCGGTCTTCACATCCATCTGATGAAGATTCCATCCTTGTGTAGCAGCAAGGGCTATGATAGATCGGATGGTGGTATATCGAGCCATAGGTGCAGATATATCATCATAGTCTACGCCTTCCTTTTGAGAGAAGCCACAGGCAATGAATCTTGCCTTGAACTTTTCAGCACTACCATCAAATCCATGCTTGATTTTATAGAGCCATTTGGAGGTGACAACTGCTTTGTCCTCTGATCTTGGAACCACATCCCAGACATCATTCTTCATAATGGACTCATATTCTTCGTGCATAACATCCTTCCAGACTTGATGCTTGACGACTTCTTCAAAAGATCCAGGCTCAGATTGTACAATTGTACTCATGGCTGCTAGATACCCTTGGTATATATTTGGCTTCTTGCTCTCACGGAATGTCCCCCTTGGGGCCATATGTCTCTCGACATCCTCAAGAGTATCCCTGAGCCATGAGGGTCTTCTCTTCATTGAAGGAGGTGGATCAACAGGGTCCATTGGTCCTTCAACATCGGGCATCGTCTCATCCTTCGGTTCTTCTAGATTTCGAGACCTTACTTCACGATCTTCCTTAGAGCTCAGAAGATTGATTACTTTCCTGAGGGAAGCATCTTCGTCAAAGGTAACATCGTGGCATATCTCCACTTCTCTTTGACCAGGCACATAGACTCTATAAGCCTTCGAAGTTTCACTGTAGCCCACAAACATTCCCTTCTTCCCAGAAGCATCCAGCTTGCTCCTCTTCTCGTTTGGCACATGAAAATAAACGGGACAACCAAAAACTCTAAAATGTGAGAGGTCAGGTTTCTTACTAGAGAAAACCTCTTCGAGAGTTTTGGAGTCCAGAGCGGAATGCGGGCAACGGTTTTGTATGTACATAGCAGTGTTCGCAGCTTCTCCCCACAGAAACTTTGGAAGACCTTGGTCACATAGCATGGCATGGGCAATTTCCACAATGGTCCTGTTCTTTCTTTCAGCAACGCCATTTTGCTCAGGAGTATATACGGTTGTGGTCTCCCTCTTGATGCCAGCTTCTCTGCAAAAGTTATTGAACTCGTTCGTCTCATATTCAGTGCCATTATCGGTCCTCAAACTCTTGATCTTCTTCCCTGTTTGATTTTCCACCAAGGCTTTGAAGGTACGAAACTACATGAAAGCCTCATCCTTCTTCTTCAAGAAGTATATCCAGGTTTTGCGAGAGAAGTCATATATGAATGTCATATAATAAGAACATCCTCCCAAAGATGTCACGGGCAGCATACCAGACAAATTAGAATGTATCTATTGCAAGACATCAGATGTCTTTGTAACCCTTGAGGGGAAAGGTCCCCTTGTATGCTTTCCTTCGGCACAACCCTGACATACACCTTCATGATCATTTTTGAACTTGGGCATCCTCGTCACCACCTTCCTTGCTTCGGGAAGGGCTTTGTAATGAAGGTGTCCAAACCTCTGGTGCCATAGTTCAGTCTGTCGGATAGTATCACATGTCATCGCTCTCAGTGGACTTCCTCCAACCTGGTAGTGTGTATCAACTCTAAACCCAATCGTGATAGCTTCCTTGAAGCTCTTCTTCCAGATGTGTACCTTCCCATCAACGAATGCCACATTGAAACCTTTGTCTTCCATGGCCGAAATAGACACAAGATTCTTCTTCAAATCAGGGAAATAGAGCACATCTTGCAAGCAGAGGACTTGACCTTGAGATAAATGGAGGGTCACAGTCCCTGTCCCTTTCACGGGATATGTGGCATTATCTCCAAGGATAATTTTCAGATTAACATCTTTCTCCACCAAATCAGTAAGTGCTTCCTTAAACCCAGTGAGATGCCTTGAGGCACCACTATCAATCAACCAGACATCCATAGTGTCGGGTGGAGATGCAACAGAGAGGGCAGATACAAGAATGAATTCATTTCTTTTATCATCAACAACATTAGATTCCTCATACCTGGAATTTCTCGACCTTTTGAAAGGTTGCCCATTTCCATTGTGACCAGAGGGAGCCTTCCTCTTTCCTTTGAACTTGTTGTTCTTTGATTGCCATTCCTCCGGTTGTTGTTGTTGTCATCATCCCCAGGAGAATCCTTCTTATTAGGGCATTCTCTAACATAGTGGCCGGTCTTGTTACATGTGTAACATCTTCCTTTCTTTCCTTGTGCCCCTGCTCTTCCATGGTTCCTCGGACCACCATTGTTCTTCTTCTTAGCATGAGTGGTGTAGGCAACATTACCTTCATTTTCATATTCCTTCATTCTTGATTCTTCTTGTACGCATCTCGATAATACTTTGTCAAAATCAGGTATCACATTGTTATTGAGAATGGTAGTATTGAATACATGCCATTTGGAAGAGAGACCTCCAAGTGCAGTGAGAACCATTTCTCGATCAACTATTGTCTCCCCAATGGCTAGAAGATTATTTCTGATTTCGATCAACTTCAGAAAATAAGATTGAACGGATTCATCCCTGCCTTTCTTCAGATTCTTCAGTTTGTTCTTAAAGAAAATGACTTGATTTGCATTGTTGGCCTTGAACATGTTGACCAACTTATCATACATCTCCTTGGATGTGTGTAGCTCAGACATGTAGGCAACCAAACTCTTATGAATTGAATCTCGGATCATCAACTTTGCTTTGATTTCCCCCTTCTTATATTTAGACGTGGTGGCAGCAAGTGCACATGATGGAGGCTCTTGGATTTTACCCTGCACATAGTCCATGACATCTTGGTCTTCCAACATTAGATCCAAAGTCATCTTCCAGGCATGGAAGTCTTCCTTCCCAGTCAACTTGTCATCAGCTTTGAAGCCATTATAGTTTGAGGTACCCATGGGTCCTTGACAAATGCTCCTTCTTCGGTGATTGCTCTTAATACAAACTTGGGCTTTGTCTTCACCTCAGCTCTGATACCATGTAAATTTTAGTAGATGTTCTTATGCTTGATGCAACTTTACTTTTATTCCCAATATCAAACAGCAATCACATAAACAAGAAAGTAAAATGTTGATAGAACATACCAATAGATAGACAAAAGACAAGCTAAAAATACACTTAACTTGATCAACAAAATATATGTGTTGTGGTGCGTTACGACGGTCAACAGGATGCTTCAACCAGCAAAGTCTCTGTACGGTCAACCAACCAGAATGTATCACACAACCCTCTCGGACAACTCTACAACGGTCAACCCAAAGTCAACAAAAGTCAACGCTGTCCAGTCAACAGTTAACGCAAACACAACAGCAACAAAAAGTCAACACAGCCCGGTTAAAGTCAACGTACAACCTCGATTTCTGTGCCAAAAAATGTGGACTGCAGAAATCAGAATTTTGGGAGAGTTTGGGCTCATTTTGACCATGCGTTGACCAAAGTCAACACTGTTCAAAACTGCGCTGAAAAACCCTAGGTCAAAACTAGAAAATCCTTTGCTGCAATTTCCCACGTGTGAGAGAAGAAGAGCCTCCAAGATGATGATCGAATCAATCAGATGATGAGAGAGAATGTGTGATGAGTGATGGTGAAAATGACCTCCAAAGTTGACCTATATATATCCATCAGTGAGGGTGTGTGACACATCTGTTGGGGCTTCAAGCTTACATTACAATTTTGGCCGACCTTGCACATAAGTGGAATTAATTCAAAATACATGTTCTGCTCATCGGATCAAGATGATCTTTAGATCGATCTTGCACCTCTTCGAAAGAGGAATCAAATAAAAATATTGGCATCTTCATCTGAGCATCACACCATGGAGTTTGGACCTAGTTGTCCAAAATTAACACTTTCTTTTCTTTTTCTGCTTGTTTGGACGTTCCCTTTTGAAGTGTCCATACTCATTGCATTTAAAGCATTGAACCTTGGACATATCTAGCTTCTTCTTGGACTTTCCAAACTCCCCCCCCCCTTCAACTTCTTGGTTCTGGCAATGAAGGCTTGAGATTGTTCATTTGATTCAAGATCATCTTGTGCCTTGATCCTAGTTTGTTCCAAGATGCATTGACCCCACAACTCATCAAGAGGAGTTAAATATTTCTTAGAGTAAATTCTTGTTGCAAAACTGCTCCATTTTGGTGGCAAGGCATTTAGTACACAAATGGTCATTGTAGAATCATAAATTGATTCCCCAAGCTTTTGCAATTGATCTCTTAATTGAGAGATCTTCATTAGAAAGGATGCCATCTTCACATCTTTTGATTCTGTGAAATTTTCAAGACTAAAAATTATTACTGCAATGATTGGTTTATTTCTCCTACTTATGAGATAAGTTATTTACAGAGGCTTTAGTAAATTCTGAAATAAACACATTTGCAGCTCTTCACTCTAATCAAAAGCATAAGAACATAAAATTACACAAGTAGCACAATAGAAACAACCATATGAACACAATTATTTTTGGACAATTGTCCCCGGAAAAACCCAATGTGGGAAAACCGATACAACAGATAAGGGTTTTGTATTTATCTTCAGTAATGGAAAGTACATTTACAAGAGTCCTGATGAGCAAAGTAAAATTAGCATACACCTGGCTGAATTTTTCTGGAACCTTCAGAAGAATTTCAGACCCTCGGGGTGACCTCCTTCACCCTCTGCATCATCCAGCATGAGAGCTCTGCGCAGTCTCTCCCTGGACTGCGTAACTCTGCGTGGAGGGGTTCTTGCTGCTGATCAGCTCACCCTTCCCTTCATCCTCCAAACTTCTGCTTCTCCGTTAATTGAATCCTCCCTCCTCCTTCTGCTTCTGCAAATCCGCATCTACCAACTCACCACTGAAATCGAATTCTCTTGCTTCAGAATCGATTTCCTTCAGGTATTACGAATGTCCCCGGCTATTTTCCAAATGACCCTCAAGCCCCTTCTTATAGTCTTCTTGCTGATGAATCAACGACCAATATTATATCGTTAATCAATGGCTCAGATTAAAGGATGAATTGATCTTTGTTTTCTAGAAGATTCACACTCAGCTTTATTAATACCCTTTAATTATGTAATTTCCCTAAGTTTAGACTTAGGTTCTGCATTAAAATAATTAATTATTTTAATAAAGCCATATCTGAGTGGAATTTCCACAAACGATTTCTGGGTTCTCTGGATAACTACTGTCCAAGCCTCTCCACCAAATATGAGACTTGGAACACTTCCTGATGCTATAAAAATCAACACTCCCTCTTAGTGAGGAAAGTGTTCAAGCGAGATACCATTGCACTGCTTTGACTCTATAACATCTGCTACGTTGATCCTGTCCTGTCTATTGCCCCTCATCTCTGCGCTACTGCCTTCTGTACTGCTGCCTGTGACACTATCTCTGCCATTGCCTCATTCATACTGCAACTCCCTCTGTTTTTGAAGACCACCCTTCCCTCTAATGGAAAGGGTTCTTGACCATCCCCATCTTCTCTCTGAAGTAAGTGAACTTAATCTTACTCAGAGCCTTGGTGAGGATATCTGCCACCTATTCCCTTGTAGGATTGTATCGCAATTGTACTGCTCCCCTTTGGACATAGTCCCTGATGAAGTGGCACCGAATGTCATTTTGTTTCAACCGGTCATGAAACACAGGATTTTCAGGTTATTACCCATAATCCCGGTCAGTTCCATCTGCTTCTTGAGCAAGTTCAAGAGTAACTTGCAGAGCCATATGGCCTCGCACGAAGCTGTGCTTGCTGCCATGTACTCCGCCTCGGCTGAACTTAGTGCTACAGACTTCTGTTTCTTGCTGCACCAGCAGGTCATTCTTGATCGGACACTGAAACAGTACCCACTGGTACTTTTCCGATCCACTGTGCTCCCAGCCCAATCTGCTTGTGTGAACCCACTCAACTGGACCTCATTTCCCTTGGTGTACTTCAACCCATACTTGACTGTCCCCTTTAGATATCTAAGAACATGCTTCGCTGCTGCCTAGTGAGCCATCCTTGGTTCCACCATGAACTGACTGAGGGTATTCACTGCATAATAGATGTCTGGTCTAGTATTGACCAGATACATCAATGATCCAATGAGCTGCCTATACAAGGTGGGATCAGCCTCACCATCTTCCATTGTGTCTATCTTTATCCAGTTAGTAATCATTGGCGTGGCCATGGGTCTACAGTCCTCCATCTGAAATCTTTTTAGGATTTCTGTCGTGTATCTTCCTTGCCCCAGGAAGATTTCCCCTTTCCGTTGCTAGACTTCTAATCCAAGAAAATAGTGCATCTGCCCCAGGTCCTTCATGTCGAATTCTGTAGCCAGATTCTCCTTGCAATTCTTGATGAGCTTGGTTGATCCAATGAGAAACAGATCATCCACATATAGTACTATAATTAACGGCTCATCCCCATACTCTTAAGTAGTAGAGGTTAGGGTCTGCATCACTCTTGACGAACCCCATCTTCTGCAAGTAGCTATCAATTCGCCCATACCATGCCCTAGGGGCTTGTTTTAAACCATATAAGGCTTTCTTAAGCTCACAAACATGGGTCTTCTGCTCATGTGTCTCGAAGCCCTTTGGCTGTTTTATGTACACTTCCTCCTCTATCACCCCCCGTTCAATAACACTGTCTTGACATCCATCTGGTGAATCTCCCGTCCCATCTGCTCTACCAGAGAGATGACGGATCTGATAGAAGTGTAGCGAGCTACAGGGGTGAAGGTTTCCTCATAATCATTGCCTTCCTTTTGTGCGTACCCCTTAGCTACAAATCTTGCCTTGAACTTCTGTGCTGTGATATGCAACATACTTGATCTTGTAGATCCACCTGGATCCTACAACTGATCAGTCCTGTGGTCTAGGGACTACTTCCCAGACATCATTTGTCATGATGGAGCTATACTCCTCCACCATGGCATCCACCCACACTTGATGCTGAGCTGCTTCCCGAAAGCTGGAAGGTTCTCCAACCTGAGCTAACAGTGCCTGGTATCTGTCTGATTGCTTCTGTATCCTCTTCCCTTCTTTAGGGGCTCCAACAAATTCTTCTGCATCCTTTAGAATTTGTTGGAGTTCTCTGCTCGGTCTCCCATCGGTGATGGGTGGTCTCACCTGTTCTCCTTCCTGTTCTTCTTCGGAGGAACTCTCCTCAGAATCCTTGTGCCTTGGAGAGGTACTTGACCCATCCTCTGTAGGTCGTTGAGGCTGTACTAGTGGATCCTCCTCAATCTGCCTATCTGTGGCCATTTCTCGAGATTTCCTGAAGGCTCTCTCCTCCATGAATTTCACATCCCTCCTTACCATGATTTTCCTGCTTTCTGGAATATAGATGTGATATGCTTCCGCATTTTCACTATAGCCCACAAGAAAACCCTTTTCTCCAGTCTGATCCAACTTCTTTCTATTTTCATCTAGAACTTGGCAGTACACTATGCTGCCAAATATCTTGATGTGGCTCATCTTTGGCTTGCTGTTGTGAACACACTGTCGGGAGTCACCTCACCTAAAGCTCTATGGGGAACTCTGTTTTGTACATATACCACTGTATTGCAGGTCTCTGCCCATAAGAATTTGGGCATATCTTGGTCATACAACATTGCCCTTGCAACTTCTATTATGGTCCGGTTCTTCCTTTCTGCAACTCCATTTTGCTCTGGATTGTATGGAGCTGTCCATTCTCTTTTGATGCCTTCCCTTGCACAGAAATTGGTAAAGTCCTTATCGATATCTTCTCCACCGTTATCTGATCGCAGCTTCTTGATCTTCTTTCTTGTAGAGTTTTCTACCAAGGCTTTGAATTCTTTGAATTGATCAAAGGCTTCATCTTTGGTTTTCAAAAAATAGATCAAAATTTTCCTGGAATGATCATCAATGAAGGTAGCAAAATACTTTGCACCACTGAGAGCAGCTGTGGACATTGGACCGCAAATATCCGAGTGTATTAGCTTCAGTGTTATCGGAACCGAACTGGTTCCGGAAAACTGGCCGGTTCGATCAGTTTGGAGGCAAAACCGGTCCGAACCGGCCCTCTGAACGGGAAATGATTGGTTCGGTACCGAACCGGTCGGTTTCGGCACCGAACCAGTTCAGAAACGAGTTCCACCGGTTCACAAGCCTGGGCATTAAATTATTTATTTATTTATTTTTAAATTTTTTTAATTATTATTTTCCCTAGTTACTAACGCTACCCGAGGCCCCCCCTAAAGTTACTTAAACACCCCCATCCCCTCTACTTCACTCACACTATTCATTTGAGTCTCTTGCCATTCTTGAGCAGAGTTCGGTGAGAATAATTCAAAGAGTTTTTTGTAGGGTTGTTCTAAGGGAGATTTTTTGCAGATTTGAAGAGCTGATTGGAGTCTTGGAGAGTTGTTGGGTTGGCAGATTTTTGAGCTACTTCAAAGATTTTTATTTTCCCAAAGATATTTAGGTTTTCTTCATTGGTTTTTGCAACTGGTGGAAGATTTTTTTTTTTTTTAAATTTTGCTGGGCTGCTACATACTTGATTTCAAAGGATTTTGGAGCTAATTTTCTCCAAAATTTTAGAGGGTAAATCAAGGGCCATGGGAATCAAGCCATAATCCCATTGCAGACTTGGATGCTACTCATTCTTCAGATGAGGATAAGGAGGATGATCAGGATGATGATTGATGAGTGATGATTTGATCATTGATTTGCTGTTGCTGTAGCTTGTAGTATTGTAGGTTGTAGTATAATACTATGATCTATGGTGTTATTTTGGACTATAAAGACCTTTTAGAGCCTACGTGATGTTTGTAACTTTTTTGTTTCAATGATGTTTTGCAGTAAGTGCTATTTTGGTTGTGTGCACTATTACTTGCTATATAAATGAGAACTTTTGCATATTTGTGTATAAATGGTTTTGATTCATATGGATGCACATGAATATATCTGTTTTTTCTTTAAAATATGAATATTTTATGTGTTTTTGGTAAACCAGTTTTTGTTTTTTTTTTTTAATTTTCGGTTCCGGTCCGGTTCCGACCGGTTCCCGGTCCACAAGGTTTTCCGGTTCGATGACCGGTTTAGTTCCGATAACATTGATTAGTTCCAATACACCCTTGGCCCTGCTGATGCTTCTTGGAAATGCTGCCTTAGCATGCTTCCCTAGTACGCACCCCTTGCAGACTTCATCTTTCCTCGTGCTGAGTTCAGGAGCCTCTATGACAATATTCTTGAGAATCCTCAAGGCTCCATGATATAGATGACCCATCCTTCTGTGCCATAATTCATTCAGATCTCTGTCGTTTGTACTGCTAATCAGGGCCACCAGGGATTCAAGTTGGAGTTTATATAGCTTGTGACTCCTTACTCCAATTTGTCCCTTTTTGCTCCAGCTAGGGTGTTTGACATACACCTTATCTCTAATAAAGTATACGTCATAGCCCTTGTTCTGAAGCTAAGACACAGAGTAAATTCATCCCCAACCCTGGTAGATGCAGAACATTTGTGGCTTGAATCTTGTTGCCATCTTCTATCTGAAATGTTATGGTACCTCTCCCAATGGGGGTACATTTTGCCTTGTTTCCCATAGTTATTTGGAAATTCATTTGTTCTTCTTGGTAGCTCAAAAAACATTCTCGAACCCCTGTCATGTGAGCAGATGCTCCACTGTGAATATACCAAACACTTGGAGGAGCTGTGCTCGACATACAAGCAAGATCCTCCTCTAGTCTGGATGCTAGCACTTTCATGTCGTGTTCCCTCTGCATTTCTGCGTGCTCTGGAGGACTGCGTGAGTCCCTTTAACTGCGTGAACCCTTCCGGATGGCAGATCTCTGGTCCATAGCAGATCCTCCCTTTCTGTCTTTAGCCTTTTGCTCTGATACCATGTGAAATTTTCAAGACTGAAAATTATTACTACAATGATTGGTTTATTTCTCCTACTTATGAGATAAGTTATTTACAGAGGCTCCAGTAAATTTTGAAATAAACACATTTGCAAATCTTCACTCTAATCAAAAGCATAAGAACAAAAAATTACACAAGTAGCACAAGAGAAACAACCATATGAACACGATTATTTTTGGACAATTGTCCCTGGAAAAACCCAATGTGGGAAAACTGGTGCAGCAGATGAGGGTTTTGTATTTATCTTCAGTAATGGAAAGTACATTTACAAGAGTCCCGATGAGCAAAGTAAAATTAGCATACACCTGGCTGAATTTTTTAGGAACCTTCAGAATAATTTCAGACTCTCGGGGTGACCTCCTTCACCCTCTGCGTCATCTAGCGTGAGAGCTCTGCGCAGTCTCTCCTTGGACTACATAACTCTGCGTGGAGGGGTTCTTGCTGCCGATCAACTCACCCTTCCCTTCATCCTCCTGCGTCTCCGTTAACTGAATCCTCCTTCCTCCTTCTGCTTCTACAAACCCACCTCTACAAACTCACCCATTGAAATCGAATTCTCTTGCTTCAGAATCGATTTCCTTCGGGTACTGAGAATGTCCTCGGCTATTTTCCAAATGACCCTCAAGCCCCTTCTTATAGTCTTCTCGCTGATGAATCAACGACCAAGATTATGTCGATAATCAATGGCTCAGATTAAAGGATGACTTGATCTTCGTTTTCTAGAAGATTCACACTCAGCTTTATTAATACCCTTTAATTATTTAATTTCCCTAAGTTTAGACTTAGGGTCTGCATTAAAATAATTAATTATTTTAATAAAGCCATATCCGAGTGGAATTTCCACAAACGATTAATGGGTTCTCTGGATAACTGTTGTCCAAGCCTCTCCACCAAATATGAGACTTGGAAAACTTCTGTTCCTGTCTTTCTCCTCTGCGCAACGCTGGATTGGCTTGCGCACTCCTTGCTGGAGATTGTAGATCAACCACCCAGATCTGCTGCTAAGATCCCGAAAAATAGAATTCCTCGGCCAGGAATTCCCCGAGGAAGAAAATTCCCTCATTGTGCTTCTTCTCTCTATTCTGATGACTTTCTGCGCAACAAATTGCCTGCTGAAAAACTGCGTCCTACCAACACTAACGCTCAGGCTCTGCGCTGCTCCCTCTGCCATGACAAAATTTCGATCTAGAAGCCCTTCCTCTCTGTCGACTCACTCAGAGAGAGACTTTCCACGAAGTTTCAACCCTCTCGGCCTGGACTGTGCAATCCCTATGGGGATTCAAACTGCTGCCTGCTGCAACTATTCAGCCTCTTGCTCAGCGCTGGATCTGCTATTCTTGTCTCACCTGCAACGCTCTGATACCATGTGAAAATTCCAAGTTCGGAATCCTATTGCAACCAACTGAATTTACTTCACCTACTTGTAAATTACATTAACAAGTTATTTACAGATTTCTTCTGTAAATACTGAAGCAATTACTGAAGCAACCTTCATTTAATTAAATTAATATGCTGAAACAAGAAACTGAGCAAAAGAAAAGAATATCACACAAGACACCGTTGTTTTTGGACAAATGTCCCCGGAAAAACCCAATGCGGGAAAACTAGTGCAACAAATCTGAGGGTTTTCTTATTAAGCATCAGTTATTTTTGAATACATCTCTTAATGTCTCCCCGGACAATTCAGTTACAAACTAAGTAACCGGATTCGTCCAAAAGGGGCCACGAATCGCGAATCCCCGTATCGGGTATGAATTCGTACCGGATTCAGCCCCAATTCACCGGGTATGGCGTATCCCGACTGTACCCCGTTCGGATACGTCGTACCCGGTGAAACCGGATACGGCTGGGCCCACAGGTTAAAAAAACGCGCTGTCTTTTCTATAAAGTGAGGTTTTTCCTCATTCTTTCTCACTCATTTCATTTTGTGAAGTGAGAAGGAGAGCTAGTGTGAGCAAGGAGAAAGGGAGTTCTTTCGAAGAGATTCGAGCATCCGGTAAGTGCATTGTCTCTTTATATTTTGCATTTAGTTTGCTGTTAGTGTTTGCATGTGCATATGTTTTATATATTTGGTTATTTTGGTTTATTTTTTACAGTATTCGTGGCTCAATCAAAGGTAGCAAGACAGGGGCAAAGAAAGGGGAAGAATGTCCCCATTGGAGATGCCCCTCCTGTCCCTCTTTCATCAGGGTCTGCAAGTATTCCATCCATTGGAAGTGGGGCTGCAACAACAGCTTCAAATGTGCAGGGAAAACAAATTGTTGACCCCAAATATCCATTGTGGAAATATGTGACAAGAGAGGGAGGGGTAGCAAAAAAGGGAGGAGGGGGAAATTGTTCATGGAAATGCAATTTTTGCAACGGCCATTTCACTTGCACATATTTCCGTGTGAAAGCTCATTTGTTGGGTATTCCAGGTTGTGGTATTAAATGTTGTACAACAATTGAATCGCCAAAGAGGAAGGAATTGGAGAAAGAGCAGAGTATTGGTAAGGCAAATGTGGCAGCAAAATTAAAAAAAAACAAGAATGATGACCCCCTTCCATTCTTAAGGAAAAGCAGCAACAAGTTCCCTTTTGAGACTTTTAGTAGGGGAGAATTAGCAAAGAGAAAGACAACTGCAGTTGGTCCAATGGACAAGATTTTCCAAAAAGAGAAGAGGGAAGAGCTTGATCTCACCATTGCATTTTTTTTATATCAGAACTTCATATCCTTTAATGTTGCACGGTCACCTCTATTTATTGAGATGTGTCGAGCTCTTAGTCATGGGGCTCCATCAGGGTATGTGCCTCCTGGGTTAGAGAAGCTCAGAACCACATTGTTGACAAAGGCAAAGAAAGAGGTGGACAAAATGCTTGAGCCTATTAAATCAGCATGGCCAACATCTGGGGTTAGCATTGTTTCTGATGGATGGACAAATCCAGCGCGCCACCCACTCATTAACTTCATGGTGTCATCCTTGAATGGTGCAGTTTTCTTGAAATTAATGGATGCACTTGGACAGTACAAGGATGCACAATATATGGGTGAGTTATTTCTCAAAGTTATTGAAAGTGTAGGTGTGGATTGTTGTGTGCAAATCATTACAGATAATGCACCTGTTTGCAAGGCCGCTGGCATGATTGTGGAAGAAAAATATCCACAAGTATTTTGGACACCTTGCATTGTCCATTCATTGAACTTGGCACTGAAATCTATTGCTTCTGATGTGCTTTGGATTGGAGCCATTATTGAGGATGCACGACATATCCGCAACTTTGTACAAAACCATACAAATGCCCTCACTATCTACAAGGAGTACAACAATCTATCATTGTTGGAGATTGCAGATACACGGTTTGCCTCTTCATTCATCATGTTGAAGAGGTTGAGGGAGGTCAAGAGCGCTCTTGGGTCCATGGTTATTTCAGAGTTTTGGTCTTTTTGGAGAAAGACGGATCAAGCAGCCTCAAAGAAGGTGAAGGACACAATGTTGGATGATATATGGTGGGAGAAGGTAGATCTAGTTATTCAGATCATGGAGCCTATCATTTCCTTGCTCCGATTTGCAGATACAGACCAACCCATCCTAGGAGAGGTTTATGAGGGATGGGATTCCATGATTGAGTTTGTGAGGACCATTGTTTTACAGAGTCAGTGCCTAGAGTATGAGACATCACTTGAGGCATTTTTCACCGTCATACAGGATATTCTTGTCAGCAGATGGGACAAGAATTGCACACCTTTACATTGTTTGGCTCACTCCTTGAACCCAAAATACTACAACCATGAGTGGCTGAATGGTGGACCTTCCCGCAGATTCCCTCCTCACATGGATGGTGAAATCTCACAGAGGAGGAAAGATGCATTGAGGAGGATTTTTCAGGATAGGGCATCCATTGATGAGGTGGAGGATGCCTTTGCAGATTTTTCCACTGGCACTGGACGATTTGCAGGCTATGATGTGATTTGAGACAGGGGGGCTAATAAGCCCTATTCTTGGTGGGAAACTCATGGGGCAATAAGCCATCCTCTACAGCAGTTAGCCATGAGGCTCCTCTCTCAGGTGACTTCATCCTCTTGTTGCGAGAGGAATTGGAGCACATATGGGAATTTGTATAGTGTGAAGAAGAGCAGGCTTGAGCAGTCCAGGGTAGAGACAATGTTGTATGTGCACACCAACCTTCGTCTCATCTATAGGCAGAGGGAGGATTGGTTGAAGGGAAAGACAAAGATGTGGGATGTCTTTCCTGATGATATGGGTCTGGACAACAGTGTTGAGTTGGCATTGGCCAACTTGGATCTCAATGCGCCAGTGTTAGAGCCTGTCACATTTGATGATGGAGTAGATGCGTCATCCTCCACACCAGCAGATGCAGAGATGATAGAGGAGGAGGATGCATCAGAGCTAGAGGAGAGCAGTGGTGAGCATGATGATTAGGATGAGGACAGTGATGCTGATTATGATGATGAGGATTGATGACTTTGACTCGTTGAGGCTTCAGGCTTGTAGTCTTGTAGACTGTAGTTTTTTTTTGTATTTTCTATTTCTATTTGCCATTGACAGTGTACTTATGTAACACATTTTGATTCTGATGACTTAATGAGAAAACTACAGTATCTTACTATCTTCAATCTTGTCTTTCTGAGTAAATTTAACAATTGTATCATGTATGGTGTATCAATATATCACAGTATCAATGATCATGTATGACTCATGAGTATCTATGTTTGAATCAATGAATTTTGTATGAATTTGTGCAAAAAATATCTAATTTTTAATATATTAATATATATATATATATATATATATATATGTTTTAAAAAAATATATATTTTTTTAATAAAATAATATACAACGTATCGTATCCCAGAAGTATCTTGTTCTGGGGGTCACCGTACTCGAATTCGATTCATCGAATCCCCATATCCCCGTATCCCCATATCAGGCGACTTAGGTTACAAAGAATATCACTGACAAAAAGTTTAGTGAGGTTACCTCACACTATCACTGGAAATCCCGGCTGATTCGACCTCTGAATGAGTTGTCTCTGACAGGCTCTGTGCTGCCCCATTGTCAACCCTTCTAGGCACTGTGTCACATTGTTTGTGGATCGATCTGCTCCATAGAATCTTCGATCTCAGCCTCCCAGTCTCACACCTCGACTTCCGGCTTCTGAAATCGATTCTTCAACAAATTCTTCAGATTTCCTCTTTGCCCTCTACGTAGCCCTGCGTGTCTCTGTGTCAACTTCTCTGGCTCTGTGCTGGAGCTACTGGATCTCTCTCTACCCTTCTCTGCTGATGTTTCTTCGATCGAGAAAGACTATTCTTCGGAAACTGTCTCTACCCTTTTACTATGTGAGAATCTCTCGATCAAAGTTTTCCTCTGAGCACTGCTCACTTCAGAAAATTCGATCACTTGATCCTCTCGATGTGTTTTTCCAAATGACCCTCAAGTCTTCTTTATAATCTTCTCGTTGATACTTCAACGACTGAGATTAGATCTTCGATCAACGGTTGAGATTACATTTTGAATTGATCTGCTTTTTTTAGAACATTCACACCCATATTCTATTAATTCACTTTAATTATTTTTTTTTCCTAAGTTTAGACTTAGGGTCAGTTTAAAATAATTAATTTTCTTAATAAAATACAATCCGAGTTGAATTTTCCCATACAAGGGTTATCTGGAATACATGTGTCTAAGCCTCTCGACAAAGTTTGAGACTTAGAGCACATTCAATGCTACCCCAAATCAACACTTATAACTTTCGATTTTCCTTATCCTTAATAATTGTTTGTGAACTTTATTTGTCTTCTTATGTTTCTTTCATTAGATCTTCTTTGTCAAACAACTATCAAGAGCAAAACAATAAAGACAATGGAAACAAATATTAAGCTCTAAACTAGGGCAAAACCCCTCCAAGGGGAAAACGCATAAGACTCTTCTCTTCTTATAGAATCTGCTTCAAATGAAATAATCAAGACCCAAACCCTAGACCAAGTCCTCCTTCAAGTACCAAGTCAACCCTTCGAGAAATCCTTCCAATAGGATTGCTTCAATCATCTTCCTGCTTCAACCCTACAACTTAGTCCAACAACTTCGCCTTGCAACTTCGACCTTGTAGTTGTTGCAGAAACACTAATCTAGAAACAAGATAGTTCTTCAAGATCTTCTTTTGAGCAAGACAATATCTCTCAAGCTCAACGAAGGCAAAACAAGATACTCACTTTTCCAGCGACTTGTTCCTGCAACTTTATCTTCCTGCAATTTAGACTTGTAGTCTCGACCTTCTTTGACGCCGCAAAAACCCTAGTTTTCACACGTGTGAGAGAGATAGAGCCAAAAAACAAGTTTTTCTTTGACTTCTTGGATTCCTCTTGCCTTCTAGACCTTCGATCTTCCTTCCTTGCTTCTTTTAGCCTTAGATCAAACTTTTCCTTTAGAGTTCGAACTTGTGAGCGAGTGCTAAATGAGGTCGAATTTGCTTCTTTATATAGCCTTTCCAAGGGGTTGAATTCCCTCCTTTAGGCTGACTTGAAGCTGCCAAGGCCGAATTGTACTTTTGAGGTTTCCAAGACCTTCTAGACTTCAAATTTTTTTTTTCAAAATACATTTTGCCCGGAAGGGTCTTATAAAATTGATGTTGACTCTCTTGACTCAAGACAATAAATCCTATGACCTAACAAACCCTAGAAGCATGAAGAACATGCTTTTACCTAGAGGACCATCAATAAGAAGCATGAAACCCATGCTTTCAATAATAACTTATCTTTTCTTCTTTTGTTTGTTACATAAGATAAATATTGAAATGAGTATAACAATAGTTATGAAGACCGAAACTAGTTACATTTCCAACAGTCCTCCTTATAAGCTTTTCGAATAGGCTAAATATGGAAAATCTTATTTTTGGAACTCAATCTAGTGACTGATGAGTTAACTAACTCATGCAACTCGTCTTGCCTCAATTTAGAACTTGAGTCTCACTCATTTGTCTTTTCCCAAAAATAACTCGCACTAGAAGACAACAACTGGTCCTTCCACTCCTGCATATCAGTCAAATTGCTTCATGAACAATCCTAACTTCTAGGAACTCACCCAAATTTTTAGGAATTCGTCCTTAGGAACTCGTCTTAACTTTTAGGAACTCGTGCATGCTAAGGAAAACTTCTTGGTCTCTTTGACGAAGGCACAAGTCAAAGAAGGACCTTGCTCACTACTACTTTCAACAGTTGTGCACTTCTTACCAAGCTTCCAATTTCGAAAGCCAACTCTTTTGCTTGCCCTACCATGGCCTCTTTGTTTCCTTCCTTCTTCGATTGCTTCTAGATATTAGGCTCTTTTAATTGTTTGCAATGATCTTTTTGATCTTCATATGTGTTGCCATGTTGTGATGACCTCCGTTTGTTTTGAATGGTCATGTTGTTTTGGGGGTTTGTGGAGGTTTCTTATTTCTTTGTGGCGTGGATTGTGGAGGTACTCCATCTCTTGGTCTGCCATATTGCTGCATAGAATTGCTGCATAGATGGTGTCTTGTGCTTCGCTTTTCTATGAAAATTGTGGAGCATAGAGATGTTATCTCTACCTTGATACATCCTTACCTCTACATACCTTCCTTTATGTCATGTATATCAACCTTTTGGATAACCTTTTGCTGTAGGCTTTTGTGTGGTATCTCTAATGCGGGGCATGGAGCTAAGGCTTCTACTTGGCCCTGTTGATACCTTCGCATGCACCTTGCTTCTTGTGCAACATGCGGAGAGTGGAGCTTCAAGCTCCCCTCTTTCCATAGCTGTTTTTGAACTTCTCCAAGGCAATGCAAATATCTGTCGACTAAGGTCTTAGATGGAGATTTTAAGGCCATTAACCTTGAACAAAGAAACCATTTGTAAGTGATCCATTTAAGATCAATGGCTAGACAACAATAAAAAAATAATTCCCCTTTTATATTAATGCCAAGTCTATGCGAAGTTATTTCTAATCAATGATAGTAGTATGTTGCGAAGCAAAGGTTTCTCAAACATTGAACAATCTAAGTGTAATATTTGAGAAGTGAAATGAGGTAACAAAGGTGAGGAGGCCTCTAATAGGACATTCAATGTCTATGTAGTGCTTTTGTTTTTTAATGTGTTGTTTTTTAAAGCATATGCTCTGGTAGCAGGTTGATGTGTTTGTCATGTTTGAGAAACATTGATGTGGTTGAGTAAGATTTGACTTGGCAAGTGTCCTAGAAATAGAACATAGGAGTTTTTGAATTATTGTTGTTAGGTCACTTGCCTTCTTTGGAATGGTTGGTCTTGACTAATAGGTCTCTATCTTACTTGAACTTTATAATGAGCCTAACATTAATGGGAGCCAATGGTTGGAACTCTTAAAAAGGCTATGGTAAAAGGAGTTGTGGAGAGCTCAGTTATAGCCATTTTGAACATATGGAAGGCTCCCATCCCATGTACATGAATGCTTGGAGTTGTATATGTGTAGGATATGGACAATTATCCTATTGACCACTTTTGTTTGCCCATCTTTTGGAGGTGGAAGGTAGTTGGTTTGGTTAACTTGGTGTCTACAAGAGACCATAGGCTATACCAGAAGGTACTAAGGAACCTATTGTCCCTCTTTGAAATAATGGTTCATGGTAGCCCAAAATGAATCCAAATGTACTCAAAAAAGAGTTTAACAATGACCTCAACTATGATACTCTTTTTACATGGTGCCAAAATGGCCATCTTAGAGAATTGATTTGTTGATATTTTGGGTAGCATCGGGAGTATTTTCATGTGTGGGGCAAGTGGGCTAAGTGATGGGGCTTTGCATCCATGGACCTGTTGCCACATAATCTAGTAGGGGTCTTAGGAGGGGTACTAAAGGGACAACTACTAGACCTAATGATGACGATGGGACACGGACCCATTGTCACCTCAGTTAATGTCCCCCACTCTTTATAGACTCACCATTGGGAGGAGTCCCGGTGTGAAGGAAATCGCTAGAATAATAAGATCAATGGCTAGGTATGGTGTGATTTCCAAAGCCCATTCAATGGCGAGACTCAGATAATGGCTTGGTTGCTTCAAAAGCAAGATATAGGCTCTCCAAGAAAAGCTTATGAGGTAGCCTAGACCTAGGAGGAAGGGATAATCAATACACGAGATACACCCAAATCAAGGCTTCCTAAGGGAATAAAAGATTATCTCCTAGGGTTTTGTGAAATATTGATCATATAGAGATTTGGGACCACGAGAGACCTAGGGGAATCCAAGCAAGTTCTAGGGTTTACAAGATCATGGAGGAATAAGATACCCTAGATCAAGTAAGGATAAGATAGGTCAAGGGGTGATTAACTTCCAACGAGTTTTCAAGAGTAATTGACCTATGGAAGGCCACTTACCAAAGAAGGTGAAGGATAGAAACCATTTTGGAGCTAGGGCTTGAGTTTTCTCTGAAACTAGCCACGGAAATTGCTTGAGACTTTGAGGGCAGATAAAAGAAAGGACAATGCAGTAGTGTACCAACTTGCACCCCAAGGAGATGTCCCTAACGCAATTCACACTAAGCCCTAGTTGGCCTTCTAGGGTTAGGCAAAAAAATGGAAAAAGTGAACGAAAAAGGTTTGGAGGTTGATCAACTAGGATTAGGAACAAGTGCCTTTGACAATTGAGAGAAATGGAGTCAAGGTTAACTTTGATGAAGGAACTTCACTCTGTTAAGAAGTCCAATGCAACATTCTCTAACCCTAATGAGGCAGCTACCTAACTACAAAGTAATTTATACTTTGCTTGGCAAGAAACAATGGGGTTTCGAGGATGAAAGATAGTCAAATCCCTAGGAACATTCATTCACATTTGTCTAACATGTAATGCATGCAATACTTCAAAATCCCATTGTTCTTATGAATTCACATATATTTAGGCCACATGTGAGATAATGACAAGACATTCCATACATTAATCATGTAATAAAGTAAATAAATAGCATAAAAAATCACTTACATGACCAATGGAATATATCCATCCGTCATATTTACAAGAAGAAGCTCCAAGACAAGAATAACGAAAATCCAAACATTAAATGCATCAATAACATCCAATTTCGTCCATCAATTGCAGGTCCAATTTCTTTTTACAAGAGAAATTCCAATCCAAATGATGATGAGTTACAAATGAGACTCATCTTCTATTTATATGAGTCTTATGAGTTCAATATACTTTAATTAGCCTAATAAGCCCCTAAAAATGACTTTAATGTGCAAAATAACAATCCTATCGGTGACAAGCCCACCAAATAGCTCATAAATACAAAATAAGCCTTCCTAATGAGGCCAAAATGATAAAATAGTGGTGCAAAGGGCCTTCAGAAGGGCAAAATATGTCCTCCATGTGCCAAGATGAAGAGGAGGTTTCCCAAAATGATGACCAAGGGGGTGGCCCCTTGGTACCCAAGCAAAACATCTGTGGTGCTCCCCAAGTGGCTGGGGGGCACAATGAATAGTCTCATGAGTCTCCAATTGAATCAAACATGTCGATGCTCCATCAATAAGGGCTAGAATGATGATACAAGCCCTCCCATGTCTCTCCGGATGAGACAAAACCCCGTTTGGCCTTTGGATCAATTGCCAAGTGTTTGGTGCAAGAATGTGGCCGACTAGGCAACATGGTTCAAATGCGTCATCATCTTTGTATGACTGGGGCACGAACAAGTAATATGTGGTGTTGAAGAAGCCCATGGCATGGAAATCAATGCTCTGCTGTGGTAGAGGCCCATGGCTCTCAACACTCACCCTACAGGTGTCATCATTAGCCTTTCGAGGGGTTGGATCCCGTATAGGGAGGCCAAGCCCAAGATGAAGACCCACCTGCAATCCTATATAAGATCCAGTGCTTCTCCTCGCCTTCTAGTACAATAATTCATTAGTGCAATTGAGTAAATAAGCTTGCAAACTAGGGGTAAACATGGACACTTCATAGTGGTATGCCCTTCCAAATGGGCTTTAGAAGGTACATGTGTTTCCTTGCTCAACAATTGGGGTTAATAAAAGACCTTATTAGGTGGTTTCAACCTTTAAGGGAGTAACAGGTTCATGGTACATTTGTCAAATGGTAGGTGTCATGTGAAATGATGGTGGAATGGAGTGGGGCAACAGGGAAGGCTCCAAGCCACGTGCCATGGTAAAAGGGTAGCTATAATGAGTGAAGCCTACACATGGGTGTATAGATGTAGGTGGGGGCAATCTTGGTACATGAGTTACCCCGACCTTTGTTTTTTCCACCCTTCTTCATATGCTTTTTGCCTTTTATTGATTTTTATTTCTTTTAATTGCTCGAGACTCTAGGGAATGAGAGCATGATGCATATGATAAAGCAGTGAATACCCCCTTAAGGTTGGCTAGTTCATCGCCCACCAGGGGTTGGGGCAATCATGGGTTCCTTAATGATGCAGAGGGCTCATAAGTCCCTAAAAACCAAGGTGATGGCCATAATGATAAGCGGTAGAGCTCATTTAGGCTTTTCCCCATGTGCTAAATTTTTATGTTTCGGCCATGTTTTTCTTTTTATGGTACATTTCTTGTTGTAAGTGGCCAAATTATGCTTTTAAATTTTCTTTTTAGCTGCATCAATCTTTGTGGCGTCATTCCAGGCCTGAATCAAAGTGTGGACAAGGGGTGGCTAACTCCTTGTGGACCTAGATGGGAAAAGTGTGAAAAGGGGTTATAACGAACAGAGGGGAGTGAGATATATGGTGTTGGGAAATGGGACCGCTCAACCAAAATCAAAGTTTCCCATGTAGTGTCACTCCTAAAGCTAGTAGCCAATAGAGGAGATCCCACTAGACTGGGATACAAGATTAACCACCAAGCTGGGACAAGGGAACAAGAGTGAAATCCAAGCCCATTCTTTCCGCTGAATCCCCCCACTAATCCATGTCCAAATGTGTCCAAGATAAGCAAGCCAAAACACCCAATTGCGTAATGAAAAGCCATACCTTCGGGGTTGGAAGGACCACCTTCAAACATACAATCATAACAGATAGGCGAGGGTAGATAATGGCTAGCTTAGGTGGTGGAGAATGGTGGCACATTAAGCTATCTGGTGGCTGCAAGGTGCTGCTAGCTGCCGACTAAAGACAAATATAGGAGAAAAATTTTCCTATAGGGGTCACCTATTGGTGGTGGGTAACATCTGGCTCCAACTGGGACATGAGCTCATAATAGAGTGTACGAACCATGTACTCGAATGGGGAGGTCATGAGAACACCAACAATCTCTTGGGACCGTAGATCTGTTATCTGCACACCAAACATTAAACACACGAAGCAACATGTCTTTATGGTGGCCTTTGAACACCCATGCTTTTGTTAGGCCATAAAATAAACAGGAAATAAAATTTGATTCTAAATGCACCTAATCTAGCATGATAATATAATATGATGTTAGTTCTAATGCAAAATCAACATGCAATGCATCCTACTCTAACATGCATATATTATAGCGTCAAGTGTCAAGGAAAGGGGTGATGCGACTTATTTGATCGACTCTGGCCAAAGTTTGTCGTCAAGTCTAGCAATGTAATAATATCCCTCACCAACCTTACCATGAATCTTGATGGGAATAGGATTTTTATCAACCAACACAACATCCCCTACTTTGAATTCCTTCTTAGGCTTCCACTTCTTGCTTTGTTTTTGATTAGGTCGTTTGAGGATGCGAACCTCTTGAGAGGTAAGGAAAGGAGATGGTTTCTCAACCTCGACCATCATATTAAATGGGATAGGGCCAGGTTTTACTACATTAGTTAGGTATAAAGGTTCCCTATAGAGGATGAAAGGGGTTCCATCAGGCTAAGGGATAGTGGCATAAGATAAATCCATTTGAAGTTGACCTCCCACAGTAGCACCTCACTTTCTAGACAATAACATTTCCCATACATCAAGCATATCAATGACCACAACATCCATCAGTAATGATATGTCCAGGTTCATAGCTAATGACACTTTAAGATCCTTTATAAGGCCCTCAACTTCAACAAATTTGGAGTCAAAACCACACACATTCTTGTACTTACGAGTAAGTAAGATTGAGTTGCTTCATAACTTTCAATGGCATGATGTTTTCAAAAGAGCCAAATTCTAACATACAATTGTGTAATAGGAGATCATTAATGGCTAAGTTGAGCAAGAATGGCTCATGACTAGGGTTAGTATTGGAGAGGTGTATGTTTTGTAATGTGATTGGTGGGTCCTCTTCCTTAGACTCGAAAGCTTTATTCACCTTCCATCTTTGGGATGGGAGCTTCTCTAACTCCTTTATAGGAACTTGCATAGTCATCTTTCCTATCGCAACATCCACATCAATGTCAAGCTCAACCTCTTTGTCTTTAGTCTTGCGCTTGGGTTCCCCTTTTGGAGGAGTATTTTTGGTGTTATGTTTCTTGGTAGGATCCTTCTTTGTGGGTTCCTTATTAGGTGGTTGTTTAGGAAGAGGCTGCTTAGGTAAAGATTCCTTCCTTTTCGGCTCTTCAGAGCTTGCAAAGGGGTTCTTATCATTCTTTCTCGAGAATTGGACCCCTTTGAATCTCCCACCATCATCAACATTGAGGATATGCTCATCCTTTTCATCCTTAAGCATCACCTCACTAATAAGAGGATGAGTGTATGTGTCACCTAACATGATGTTGAAGGCTCGGGTTTCAACTAGTGTAGCACGACTCGTATAAGACCCGCGAGTACTTGTGGGTCTTGACAGGTTCTATAGCGAGATGGGTCACTCGCATAGGACTCGCAGTCTCTACCTGTACTTGTCCAAACCCGCATAGAACCCGTCTACTCGTATTGAACTAGTGAAGACCCACATAAAACCCATGGACCCACTCAAAATTCACATATATATATATATATATTTTGTTTTATTTTTATTTTTATTTTTATCAAGAATATCCCTAACAATCTTATCAAACTTTTAGATAAATTCCCTAATGTCTTCCCTGCCTTTCACTATATGGTAAAACTTTTCAAGGTTAAAAGCCGCTTCGACATCAAATGACCATCTTTTTACAAAGGCATCTTCAAATTTGTCAAAGTCATCTATGCTGCTAGAAGGGATATTAAGATACCATTCACTCACGTGTCCCTCAAAGGATAAAGCCAATAACATCATAATCACATCATCATCCTCAATTCTCCTCGGGGAAAGTGCCCAAAAGAAATCATCAACATGATCACGGGCATTTTGATCAACATTTCCTTTGAACTTGGGTAACCACTCATGATATCTATTAGGCATAACAACAAGGTTGCTACTTAACTTCAAAGGTCTAAAAACATTTAGCCAAAAGCCTTTTCCTTCTTGGGATCTTGGGTCGGTTTTGATTTTGGTTGGCATTGGTATTGGGAGTTGTGATGCCAACCTTTTCAAATTCAGGGAGATGGTTAGTTCTAACAGGTGATGGAGTTCTCTCCCCTCTTTTTGCAGCAACCCTAGTTACAGGAGGAATGGTGTCTTCTTCAAGTAAACTAGGGGTTTTGACAATGAATGGAGTCGCCAAAGGAATACTTATAAAGTCATCAATGAATCAATTCCTCAATGATTCACAAGGGAGGTAGATCTGCTTCCTCCCTGACAACGATGCCAAAAATGTTACCACACAATCTAGCAAGGTCTTGTTAGCATCGGTTGTGTACCTTTCCTTAAAGGTCCAAAGGCTATATTTATCAGTTCATTGCGCCGAGAGGTGCTCTATAGCCTAGTATAGGGTACATGTGTAGATGTAATATGATAAATGTAATGTAAACATTTGAGGTGTCGGAGTATAAGGCACATATGTAGATGTAATGTGAGAAATGTAAGGTAAGAAATGTAATGTAAGTAAACATTTGAAATGCCAGAGTATATTTACGAATACTAAAAAAAGAGGTATGGTAAATAAATAAAAATAAAAATAAACAGGAGGTATGGTAAATAAAAAATAAAACCTCTTTTTATACCTACTCCAAAGGTATGGTAAATAAATAAAAATATAAATAAATTGGAGGTATGATAAATAAATAAAATCTCTTTTTATACTTATTGTAGAGGTATGGTAAATAAATAAAAATATAAATAGACTAGAGCTAAGTTGCATGAAACGAGGAAACGGAAACGAGTTTCCGAAACGGGAAGCGATACGAAATGTGACCTCTCCAAATTTTGGAAACGGGGAAACACGGTATATATATATATATAAGAAATGTTATGTGAAATCATATTTTTTTTAAGTTTAGAAATCCATCTAGAAGAACTAAAGAGACAAAAAACCAATTAAAATGATATTAAAAGACACAAAAACCGAAAAAAAAAACTGTTTAGGGCAGGAAACATGGCTATACGGCCGGGAAACGTGTTTCCGGCCGCACTGGAAATGTTTCTTGTACGGGAAACGTACCAGTACGGCCGGAAATGCGTTTCCCGGCCGTACGGTACGCATTTCAGCGTTTCCGTTTCGTTTTTTTAGTGAAACGGGCCCTAGACCCACGTTTCCTGCAACTTAGGACTAGAGGTATGGTAAATAAATAAAACCTCTTTTAATATTTACTCCATAAACCTTTTTATATTTACGAAATTAAAAAATGAGGTTTTATATAAGTGAAGCCTATGGACCAAATACCATGGCTAAATACCATGGAACAAATTATTATTAATACCATGGGCTAATTACTATGGGCCAAATACTGTATTTATAAAAGAGGTATACAAAGGTATGGTAAATACATAAAAATATATCAAATATGATTAGAAATCAACATCTAAGTATATACGAAGCCTATAGGCCAAATACCATGGTAAATAAAAGAGGTATGATAAATAAATATAAATATCAATAAACCAGAGGTATGGTAAAAAATAAAACCTCTTTTTATATTTACTCCATACTCTTTATATTTACGAACACTTAGAAAAGATGTTTTATTTAGGTGAAGCCTATGGGCAAAATATCCTAATATTAAAATTTAAAGATTAATACTAATATTATTATTAATTATAATATTCATATTAATATATTATAAAATTTAATAAAAATTTGGATCACAGAGGTTTGTATTTGAGTACACTACATGCATTGACTATCTCAGGTAAACACGTAAACGTAAATGTAAATGTAAAAGTAATGTTTAACATTTAATATTTAAAATTTAATCTAATTAATCTAATGTCGGCCCTAATGAAAGATCACTCCTCTCCCTAAATATATAAATTTAACACAAATAAAGTGTCGAATTGTATTTGTGAGGAAGCATCTCTGTGACAGTGCGAAGAGTGAATAATATTTGAAAGGATTTTGGGAGCTGTGCGGAGTTAAGATGGATCCGGAGTACAAAGTGCGATAGATTTTTAGGTTTGATTTCATTTGCTCTTGCATTTTATTTTTTTCTACCTTTTTTGTTTTTACCTTTTCATCTACTTCGACTCCATGGATGCGATCATGTGTAATGAATCACTCTTACCACCAAATTAGAATGATTTAGTTTCTGTCTTGGGCGAAAGACCACCAAATTAGAATGATTTAATTTCTGCCTTCCCTGAAACTTTGCTCGGCTCTGAAACAAAGTGATTTCAAGAATCTATTTCTAAATGTGTAAAACACCACCCTAGATCCATCTTAACTCCGGATCTATCAAATGCCGAGAGGGATCAAATCTTTCGAGGTGCAAACCTTTCCTCAAGTTTTGCACTCAAAAAAGAGGTTTGCACCTCTAGAGATTTGATCCCTTTCAGTGCTTGATAGATCCAAAGTTAAGATGGATCTAGGCTGGTTATGCAAAGTCATGGTTATAATTTTTTTTGTGTAAATTGCTATATAAGCCCAGGGACATGTCAAATCAAGTCATTTTACCTAACCCTAAGCTTTTCCTAAGTTTTTTTGCAGCGAAATTAGCCTATCGCAAGCCTACAACTGGAGCTATGAAATGTTTTCGTAGTGCTCATCGAAAAAATTACAAGGTAGGTTTTCGGGATGCCAAACCTATCATTTCAACTCCCTAAGTGGTTTTTCACAAAGCTCTATCCCTTTTAATCCTTGATGTGACAACTAGCTGCATTTTAAAGCCCAAGAAGGAAGTTTAAACTCAAACCCTAAAATACCTAGTTTGCCCTATGACGGTAATTTCTAACAAACCCAAAAAATTGTTTACAGTGCGCAGGAAGGTTCTAAAACGGTTTACAACATCTGACCAGGGTGATTTAAAGTTGTGAAAGTATTTGCAGCGTCAGAAACATTTGCAAGATGGGAAGATCAAGCCAAGTGAAGCATTTTGAGTCTGATAGAATGTACTTTGAAGTTTATCTAGAAATGTTGGCTTTGTTTTGAAATGCAGCCTGGGAATCAGTGTTCCAACGCTTCAATGGACACAACCTGAGTTGGTGTCATGACTTCGTATACTCTTTTGATGGCAGTACAACCCAAATAAGAACTGTACAGTTTCCAGTCACTGAGGAATCCATTGCAAAGGCCACGGATTTGCTTTCTGGGCGAAAAAGGTTTAAAAAGTAGAAAACATCAAAAAGGTGAAAAAGGGAAACTAAGAATCGAAATAAGGGATGAAGAAATTGAAACAGAGCCTAGGGTTTGCTGCAGAAAACCTCATCCTCGCCCTACAAACAAATGAAGACTGAGTTTAGAGGCACAAATTGACCCTAAGCTAAAAGAGGCTGTGATTATTGATGAAGAGCAAGAAACCGTGAAGGTTTCAAAGAGCAGAAAGAAGGCCACCAAAAAAGAGGTAAACATAATATGTAGAAAGAAAGAAACAAGAAACCCTAACAGTCAAAAAAGACATTCAAGCAAGTGGCAAAAGGGTTACAAGATCAAAAACAAACCAAGACATGTGGAGCATGCTTTCCCACGCTGTTGAAGCCATGGAAGAATAAACAAATTTGCATTTTTGGAGAAGCAATACCTTGAACCAAGAATAGGGGAATTTATTTTGTTGTAAAAACCTTAATTTTGACTAATATATTTCATGAAGTTTTTTGATAGTCTAGCCAACATACTCCAGGGCTGAATGATGATATTATACAAGCTTTTGTGGATTGTAAGCACACAGATGAAGTCCCTATGGTTCTGGTCAGATAATCAACTAGAAGAGGAGAAATGGAAGCACTTTTTTTTTCCTGTTTTAGATGCCATGTTCAAATAGAGATTCCAAGTAGGTGGCGATGAATTATAAAAAACCAAAAGAGGTTTTTGTTGGGGATGGGCTGAGTTAAAAGAACCTCTCTTAGATTTTACTCAGTCATCATGGTTTGGAAAATACAAAGGAATATTTGAACCCTATTTTACCAAATTGTGTAATTATGTTTTTTCATGTTTTAGTCACTGGTTTCAAAAGAAGTTTTTGAATAGATGGAGATGAATTTTGGAAAACCAAAAGAGGTTTTTTTTGAGGGAACAAACCAAATAATGATTAACTTCGATGAAGGAACTTTCCTTTGTCAAGGAGTCCAAGGCAACTTTTGCTAACCCTAATGAGGCAACTACCCAACAACAAAGGGATTTATACTTTGCTTAGCAAGAAATAATGGAGTTTTGAGGATAAAAGATAGTCAAACCCCTCGAAACATTCATGTTGAAATTTGGTTACCAGAGGACAGGTGGTTCCCTAAGGCTTTGATCTTTGGCTTAGGGAAAAGTGTCCAAAAGAATTTAATTTTTCTCCTAATTTGACTTTATAAAGTTATAAAGTCAAATCTAATTTAAAAGTGACTTTAAGTGATAAAGTTACTAAAGTCTAATTTTAAAGTGATTTTAATAAAGTCAATGTGAAATTAGAAAGGAAAATTGACTTTGGAAATAAATGACTAAGTGGGTCTTTATTAAAGTGGGGTGAATTAAAAAATAGAAAGTGAGATTTAAATGAGCATTTAATCTCAACCCTAGATCTAAAGCTATCTCAGCCATTAGATTTAGGGATTCTCCAAAAGTCACTTAGGGTTAGGTTAAAGGAGGAAAAGGAGGGAAAAGGTCATTCATTCTTTCATAAGCAGATTGAGAGGAAGAGGAGAAGAGAGCAGGGGAAATTTCTGGGTTTTGAGAAAGTGAAGGAGAGAAGCAGTTCAGCAAATTCGTACAGTAGAGAGAGGCTGCATGCATTTCGAGGCAGCAGTCTGTACAACATTAATTAGCACGCATTTCGAGGTAAATTTTCATACAGTAGCTTGAGGCACGGATTTCGAGGAGAGGGATAGCACAAAAATCGAGGAGAATGTACAACAAGCTAAAGGCACGATTTCCAAGATTGCTGGGCACGATTTTTGAGACATCAGACATGGTTTTTCGAGGAGGCACTACTGTACTTTTCCGTACAGCGCGTACATTTTGTACGGTCGTACAACTGAGTATTGGGCACGAATTTCAAGGCTGTTCACTGCTGTAATAAATTTTTGTTTTCACTGTTTTTCTGATTTGGCACATTTTTCGAGGCAGAGGCAAGTACGGAAAACGAGATAACTCTGTACATTGTTTGCTAGAATTTTTCCTTTCTTTGTAAAAGCATTTTTCAGAAATAAGGAGGAGCTTTCGAACTGGTTTTCCCCAAGAGATGTAGGGGGTTTTTCCAGGGTCACATTGACAAAAAATCAGCGTGTCTAAAATCTGTGTGTGGTTGATTTATTTTTTTGAGTTTTTATTTCTGTTTTTCAGCATTGTGAAATTTCCAGAATTAGTGTTCTCAGAAAATATTTATTTTTTCCAGCGTGTTGAATGTATGGCTATGGGAATGGGCATTTAACTATATGGGAGAAATAAGGAGAAACTGAAAAACGGGGTTGGGGTATTAAAATTTCTACATGGTATCAGAGGTATTTTGCTGAAAAAGGCAGTTTGGGACAACAAGAAGAAAAATTACAGCAAGCTGATTTTTCACACAGAAATCATTACCTTTATTACAACAGTGTTATTTTCAGTTTATTAGGATAGCAAGCATGTCTTTGGGCTTGAGGGTGGATGATAGGTTGGATGGGCATAGTAACTACAGTGTATGGAAGGAGAGAATGCAGAGTATCTTTGAGGAGGCAGAAGTCTGGGATATCATGGTGCATACGGCACAGAACCCTGTTAATGTGCCTACTGATGCTATTCAATTGACAGCCTTTTATAAAAAGAATAACAAGGGTAAGAGACTGATTCTAGATGGAATCAAAGACCATTGCATTCCCCATGTGAGAGGAAAGATATATGCTCATGAGATGTGGACAGCTTTGACCAATCTCTACCAGAGTACCAATGAGAACAGGAAAATGGTCCTAAGAGAGAAGCTGAAGACCATTAAGATGGGTAAGACTGATAGTGCAGCTGGATATCTCACAAAGATTATTAATGTGAGAGATGCATTGGCAGCAGTTGGAGAGGTCATTCCACCCATTGTGTTGGTGCGGATTGCAGTGAATGGCCTTCCGAGTTCATGGCTGAACTTTGTTGATGGGGTTTGTGCACGTGAGACGCTTCCCCCTTGGGAGAGGTTATGGGATGATTGCATACAGACAGAAATCAGAAAGAGCCAGCTTGGGGCAGCCAAACCAGTTGAGCAGGATGAGGATGTAGAACTGTTGGCTGGAGGCAAGAAAGGCAAGGGAAAGAAGCAAGCTTCCACAAGTGTTGGTGGGGGCAAAGGCAAAGGTAAAGGTAAAGGTAAACAGGGGAACATGCAGAAGGACTATTCCAAGGTGAAGTGTTGGAATTGACAGAGGATGAGACACTATGCAGTTGTGTGTCCGGAGAAGAAGAAGAAGGGGAAGAACCAGAGCATGGCAACATCAGCAGAGATAGAGGACTTTACGGATAGCTTTGACCGGGAGTTTGGGTTCATTGCTTGTGAGTCCACTAGTGCAAGATCACCTGCCACAGAGGTTGAGAGGGAGTGTGCATTTCCCTCCACTAGCGGAGCATCTTCAGGTATCTGGTATGTTGACAGTGGGGCTTCACGTCATATGACAAGAGTCCGTGAGTACTTCTCAGAGCTTTCAGAGAGTGGCACTGATATAGAGGTAGTACTCGGAGATGACAGTGCTGTTAGAGCAGTCGGTGTGGGGACATTGACATTTGATAGGGAACCCAAACCTCCCTTGAAGGTGTCAGATGTTCTATATGTGCCAGGGATGAGGAAGAACCTCATATCCATCTCAACATTGGAGGACAGAGGATATGAGATTGTTCAGGAGAGGACAGGTGTTGATATATCCCAGGGGCGCTCCTGATTCAGCTACAGTGATAGGTGTACGCCATGCAAAGGTGTACAAGTTTGCATTTCAGCCCCTTTTGGCATTGAGCAGTAGTATCGGCAGCAGAGCTAGCAGTTTAGAGTTGTGTGAGATTTGGCACCGCAGGATGGGGCACATGTATCATGGAGCCTTGAGGACATTGCGGGAGATCACTACAGGTGTGCCAGATTTCAGTACTAATCACTTTGATACATGCAGAGGATGTGCGATGGGCAAGTTTTCCAAATCCCCTTTTCCCAGCAGTGACAGCAGATCGACTAGGATACTTGATTTGATTCATTTCGATGTGAGTGGTCGAATTTCTCATGTTTCCTTGAGTGGATATGAGTATTATGTCTTATTCATTGATGATCACTCTAGGAGGACCTGGATTTATTTCTTGAAGACCAAGAGTGAGGTCTTCAAGCGGTTTTAGGAGTTCAGAGCTCTTGTGGAGACTCAGACAGGTCGGAAGATCAAGTCCCTGAGGTCGGACAATGGAGGAGAGTACACCCTTGGTGAGTTTGTTGATTATTGTGCGGAGGCAGGCGTTAGGAGGGAGTTCACAGTTCCTTACAACCCCCAGCAGAACGGGGTTGTGGAGAGGAAGAACAGATCCATCGGAGGGGCTGCCAAAGCCATGCTACATGATCAGGGGTTACCATTGTTTTTGTGGGTAGAGGCCTCCAACACTGCTGTATATTTGCAGAACAGAAGTCCGCATCGTGCCTTGGGGCATGTGACTTCGGAGGATGCTTTTTCTGGGAAGAAGCCTGATGTTGGTCATCTTCGTATCTTTGGGTGTATTGCATACTCCTACATACCCAAGGAGAAGAGGACCAAGCTAGAGCCCACCGCAGAGAAGGGTGTCTTTGTGGGCTACAGTGAGACCTCGAAGACCTTTCAGATTTATGTTCCCACACAGAGGAGAGTTGTTGTTAGGCGGGATGTGAAGTTCGAGGAGGACAGGGCCTTAAGGAGGTCACGGGAGTTAGAGTATCTGGATCAGCCAAACCCTCAAGAGCAGCTGAGTTAGTCGCAGAGCAGTCCGCAGAGCAGTTCGCTAGGGAGTCCACTGATGGACAATTCACATAGTACTTCAGTGTCTACAAGTTCAAGTTCAGGCAGGAGGTCAACAGACAAACAATCAGGAGTTTAGGCTCCTGATGATGAGGAGGAGTTTCATTCTCCGGTGGGAGAAGTGTGCTCAGGGAAGAGGAAGCCTAAGTGGCTTCAAGATACCTTGAGATTGGCCACATCTGTTGCTGGGCCAAAGAGGTCGGTCAGAGAGAGCAGACCACCTGATAGGTTTTGTAGCTATATGGCAATGGTTGCTAACATCGTTGACTCTGAGCCTTCTAGCTATGAGGAGGCAGCTAGCCACCAGGTCTGGAGAGAGGCCATGCAGGAGGAGTATTCTTCTATCATGAAGAATGATGTTTGGGAGGTGGTGCTGAGGCCTGAGGGCAAATCCATGGTTACTTCCAGATGGATTTACAAGGTAAAGCATGCTGCAGATGGCAGCATTGAGAAATTCAAAGCAAGGTTTGTGGCTAGAGGGTTCTCCCAGGTAGAGGGAGTTGATTATGAGGAGACCTTTGCTCCCGTGGCTCTATATACTTCAATTCGCTCCATCATATCGATAGCAGCAGAGATGGGTTGGAAGATCCACCAGATGGATGTGAAGACCGCATTTCTCAATGGCTTCATACAGGAGGAGGTGTACATTGAGTAGCCATAGGGCTTTGAGGTGCATGGGAAGGAGTCCCATGTGTGCAGACTGAAGAAGGCCCTTTATGGCCTGAAGCAAGCTCCTAGAGCTTGGTACTCTAGGATAGATACATACTTGCAGGAGATGGGTTTCACAAAGAGTGATGCAGATCCGAACCTTTACTTTATTGTGATAGGTGAGGAGCCTCTCATTCTGGTGCTGTATGTGGATGACTTGGTCATTACGGGTGCAGAGAGACTCATAGAGCATTGCAAGAGAGATCTTGCGTCGGAGTTCGAGATGAAGGACATTAGCTTGATGCATTACTTTTTGGGTTTGGAGGTGTGGCAAGTGGAGGGGCATTTCTTCCTGGGGCAAGGGAAGTATATTGTGGACATCCTTGGCAGATTCCACATGGAGGATTGTAGGCCCATGTCAACACCGATGATTATCAATTGGAAGAAGCTTCATGCTTCAGATTTCGAATTGGTGGATCCCACATTGTATAGACAGCTGATTGGTTCCTTGATGTATTTGTTTAACACCAGACCAGATATATGTTTTGCAGTCAACACGATGAGCCAGTTCATGTGTCAAACCAGGAGGGTGCACTGGGTTTCTGCAAAACACATTTTGCGGTACTTTCAGGGGACAGTGGATTATAGTCTGGATTATAGGCAGGGGAATGGAGTGAGATTGGCAGTTTACACTGATTCTGATTGGGCAGGTTGTGCTTCTGATAAGAAGAGAACTTCAGGGTGTTTTTTTGGGTTGGGTTCGGCAGTGGTGTCATGGTTCAGCTGAAAGCAGCAATCAATAGCATTTAGTTCAGCGGAAGCAGAGTACATGGAAGCTAGTTTAGCTTGTTGTGAGGCCATATGGCTTCACAAGATGTTGTTTGGCTTATTTGGTCAGCTGTTGAGACCTTCAGTGATATACTGTGATAATCAGAGTTGCATTAAACTCACAGAGAATCCAGTATTTCATGACAGGTCAAAGCATATCGGCATCAGATATCACTTCATCAGAGACTATGTTCAGAAGGGAGCTGTGAAGCTTGAGTATATTCCCACTGATGAGCAGGTTGCAGATATTCTTACCAAAGCCTTACCACGGGGCAAGCATGTCTACTTCAGAGACAAGATGGGTGTGGTGAGGAACACCTTCCTCAGTAAGAGGGAGTGTTGAAATTTGGTTACCGGAGGACAGGTGGTTCCCTAAGGCTTTGATATTTGGCCTAGGGAAAAGTGTCCAAAAGAATTTAATTTTTCTCCTAAAGTGACTTTATAAAGTTATAAAGTCAAATCTAATTTAAAAGTGACTTTAAGTGATAAAGTTACTAAAGTAATTTTAAGGTGACTTTAATAAAGTCAATGTGAAATTAGAAAGGAAAAATAACTTTGGAAATAAATGACTAAGTGGGTTTTTATTAAAGTGGGGTGAATTAAAAAATAGAAAGTGAGATTTAAATGAGCATTTAATCTCAGCCCTAGATCTAAAGCTATCTCAGCCATTAGATTTAGGGATTTTCCAAAAGTCACTTAGGGTTAGGTTAAAGGAAGAAAAGGAGGGAAAAGGTCATTCATTCTTTCATGAGCAGATTAAGAGGAGGAGAAGAGAGCTGGAGAAATTTCTGGGTTTTGAGAAAGTGAAGGAGAGGAGCAGTTCAGCAAATCCGTACAGTAGAGAGAGAGGTTGCACGCATTTCAAGGCAGCAATCCGTACAACATTAATT
This sequence comes from Pinus albicaulis, assembly GCA_034641835.2. Lineage (NCBI taxonomy): Eukaryota > Viridiplantae > Streptophyta > Pinopsida > Pinales > Pinaceae > Pinus > Pinus albicaulis. The sequence goes on along the minus strand of CM076581.1, from coordinate 1,062,724,201 downwards.
AGCACGCATTTCGAGGCAGATTTCCATACAACAACTTGAGGAGAGGGACATCACAACAATTGAGGAGAAGGTACAACAAGCTAAAGGCACGATTTCCAAGATTGCTGGGCACAATTTTCGAGATAGCAGACACGATTTTCGAGGAAGAGGCACTGCTGTACTTTTCCGTACAGTCTGTACATTCAGTACGGACGTACAACTGAGTATTGGGCATGAATTTCAAGGCTGTTCACTGATGTAATAAATTTCTGTTTTCACTGTTTTGCTGATTTGGCACATTTTCTGAGGCGGAGGCAAGCACGGAAAATGAGATAAGTCTGTGCATTGTTTGCTGGAATTTTTCCTGTATATTTCCTTTCTCTGTAAAAGCATTTATCAGAAATAAGGAGCTTTCGAATTGGTTTTCCCCAAGAGTTGTAGGGGGGTTTTCCAGGGTCACATTGACCAAAAATCAGTGTGTCTAAAATCAGTGTGTGGCTGATTTATTTTTCTGAGTTTTTATTTCTGCATTTCAGCATTGTGAAATTTCCAGAATTAGTGTTTTCAGAAAATATTTATTTTTTCCAGCTTGTTGAATGTATGGCTATGGGAATAGACATTTAACTATATGGGAGAAATAAGGAGAAACTGAAAATCGGGGTTGAGTTATTAAAATTTCTACAATTCGTTGACATTTGTCTAACTCGTAATGCATGTAATACTTTAAAATCCCAGTTTTCTTATGAATTCACATTTATTTAGGCCACATGTGAGATAATGACAAGACATTCCATACATTAATCATGCATTAAAGTAAAGAAATAATATAAAAAATATTACTTACAAGACAAATTAAATATATCCATCCATCATATTCACAAGAAGAAGCTCCAAGACAAGAATATCGATAATCCAAACATCAGATTGCATCAACAACATCCAATTTCGTCCATCAATTGCAGGTCCGAATTCTTTTTAAAAGAGAAATCCCAATCCAAATGACGATGAGTTACAAATGAAACTTATGTTATATTTATATGAGCCTTAGGAGTTTGATTTAGTCCAATTAGCCTAATAAGCCCCTATAAATGATTTCAATGTGCAAAATAACAATCCTACTGGTGCCAAGCCCACCAAATAGCTCATACCTACAAAATAAGCCTACCTAATGAGGCCAAAATGATAAAATAATGGTGCAAAGGGTTGTTGTAAGGCCAAAATAAGTCCTCCATGTGCCAAGATGAAGAGGAGGGCTCCCAAAATGATGACCGAGAGGGTGGCCCCTTGGTTTCCAAGAAAAACATCTACATTGCTCCCCAAGTGATTGAGGGGCACAATGAATGGTCTCATGGGTCTCTAACTGGATCAAACATGTCGATGCTCCATCAATAAGGGCTAGAATAACAAGCCCTCCCATGTCTCTTTGTATGAGAAAAAACCTCGTCTGGGCTTTGGATCAACTGCCAAGTGTTTGGTTCAAGAATGTGGCCAGCTGGGCAACATGGTCCAAATGCATCATCATCTCTGTATGACTGGGGCATGAATGAATAATATGTGGTGCCGAAGAAGCCCATGGCATGGAAATCAATGCTTTGCTGTGGCGAAGGCCCATTGCTCTCAACGCTCACCCTATAGGTGCCATCATGACCCTCTAGAGAGTTTGGATCCCATATAGGGAGGCCAAGCCCAAGATGAAGACCCACCTGCAATCTTATATAAGATTCAATGCCTCTCCTCACCTTCCAGTACAACAATTCATTAGTGCAATTGAGTAAATAAGCTTGCAAAGTAGGGGCAAAAGTGGACACTTCATAGTGGCACGCCCTTCCAAATGGGCTTTAGAAGGTACATGTGTTTCCTTGCTCAAAAGAGCGGTTAATAAAGGACCCTATGAGTTGGTTTCAACCATTAAGGGAGTAACAAGTTCATGGTACAAACGTCAAATGGCAGCGGTTATGTGTAATGATGGTGGAACGTAGTGGGGCGATAGGGAAGGCTCCAAGCCACATGCCATGGTTCAATGGTAGCTATAATGAGGGAAACTCGCACATGGGTGTATAGGTGTAGGAGGGAGAAATTGTGGTACATGAGTTACCCTGACCTTTTTTTTCCACCCTTCTTCATATGCCTTTTGCCTTTTATTGATTTTTCTTTCTTGTAACTGCTTGGGGCTCCAGGGAATGAGAGCATGATGCGTATGATAAAGTAGTGAATACCCTCTTAAGGTTGGGTAGTTCATTGCCCACCAAGGGTTGGGATAATCATGGGTTCCTTTATGAAGCAGGGGGCTCACAGGGGCCCTAGGAACTAGGGTGATGGCCATAATGATAAGGGGTAGAGGGCATGTTTGGCTTTTGCCCACGTGCTAAAATTTTATGTTTGGGCCATCTTTTGCATTTTATGGTACATTTCTTGTTGTAAGTGGCCAAATTATGCTTTTAACTATTCTTTTTAGCTGCACCAACCTCTAGGGCATAATTTCAGGCCTAACCCAAAGTGTGGAGAAGGGGAGGGGGAGGCTAACTCCTTGTGGACCTAATGGACAAATGTGGACCGGATGGAAAAAGTGTGAAAAGAGGTTATAATGAGGGAAGGGGAGTGAGATATATGATGTCGGGAAGCGGGACCACGCAACCAAAATCAGGGTTTCCCATGTAGTTCCACTGCTAAAGCTAGTAACCAATAGAGGAGATCCCATGAGACTGGGATACAAGATTAACCACCAAGTTGGGACAAGGCAACAAGAGTACAATCAAAGTCCATTCTTTCTACCAAATCCCCCCACTAATCCATGTCCAAATGTGTCGAAGGTAAGCAAGCAAAAACATGCAATTTCATTATGAAAGCAATACTTTTAGGGTTGAAGGCCCACCTTCAAACATACGATCATAATATATGGGCAAGTGCACATAGTGGTTGGCTTAGGTGGTGGAGAATGGTGACATGTCGGGCTCTCTGGTTGCTGGTGGCTGCCGATTGAATACAAATCTAGGAGAAAAATTCTCTTATAGGGGTCACTCACTGGTGTTGGGTAACATGACCCATGGTACTCTGATAACCCATATTAGAGATCCTTGGTATTGTACCCTTTGTAAAAGTATAATTACAAGGGTGAATGATTCATTCTTGTGGTCAACGAGAGAGCATCTTGTGGAGGAGAAGGTTGAGTAGGCCTCAGACCCCTTGAGGGCCAGGAAGGCCCGTGGAAGGTGGTTGGAAAGAGAGCATTTTGTGAAGGAGAAGGCCGAGTAGGTCTCAGACCTTTGAGGGTTGAGAGGGTATGTGGAAGGTAGAACTATTAGATTTTGGGCACTAGACTCAATGCACACACACCCCAGATTTAGTAATAGCTTCCTATTAACTTTACCCAGTTAACGAATTGAAATAAATTGATGTGTCTATCCAAAAGAAAATTTAGCACAACAAAACTCATAAAACCAAAAATCAAAAATGCACTGTAACCAAAAAATTTCAGCCCCAAAACACAATTCTTATTAGTCCTTCAACAAGAATCTAGGGCTCTTGTACAAGGGAAAATGGCCCTTAAGTAAATTACTATGCAACGATTACTCTGGATTCGATCTAGTGGATCAAGCCCTAGATTCATCCATAATCTGGCTAATTTGGATCTCCTTTGTTGCTCTATGCTCTATGCTCTTTCCTCAGACCTTGCACAACTAAGTATCCCCCTCACAACAAACCTGCAATATTACTCATGCAAATCTCTTGCTTAGTTGAGAGAATCTCTCTCTGAATTTCTTGTGCCCTTGTACGTCTTTGTGCCCTGTTCAGCCCTTTAGGCCCTTTTAGCCCATCTTGGCCCTCTTAGCTCTCCACAGGTCTTCTTGGCCCTCTGGCTCTCTTGCCAAGCCACAAGAATGAATCATTCACCCTTGTACCTGTACTTTTCCAAAGGGTGCAATACCATGGGTTATTAGAATACCATTGGTCATTAGAATACCATGGGTTATCTTTATACCATCGGTCTATGGGTGCAAAGCCCAATCACTTAGCTAACCCTCCCCACACGTGAGAATACTCTTGGTGCTACCCAAAACATCAACACTCCCTCTTAACAGGGGATGTATTCTCACAACACCACCTTGAAGTGGTCATACCTTTGAACCTAGAACAATTTTCCACCTTTGATCTGCTTCTATAGCTGCTCCATATGACACAAAAGCAATTCCCATTGTATGACAGGTACCCTTTTTTCAAAGAGAGCCTCCTCCTTCTGGAATCCTCCCTCTCCTAAGCATCCTGGATGGCCATCTTGTACCATGAAGTCTTGAACTTGAAGGTTGTATTCTTGAGTTGTTGACTCCCTCTGAAGACTAACTCTTTCTTGAGCCCACTCACTCCCTTTGAATCTTAACTCCCTCTAAAGACTAACTCTTTCTTGAGCCCGCTCACTCTTTGTTGACTCCTCTGACTCCATATCGCATGCCCTCTCAGCCCTCAAGGTCTTTGTTTGACTCACTCCAAGTTTCTCACTTGGATCTTCAATGATTATCTCAACTCTTTGACCATCTCAGTCCTGCCTCCTCGACTTCGTACAAGTAGTCTATTGTACATAGTCAACTCTCTTGGCGTGGTTCTTCAAAACATTGCTTGTACCAGCAACAATTTCTACAACTCCCTCTCAGAGCTGTCGCTTGTGCAAAACTTAGATCCAACTACCCTTATTAGAAATCATGGTTTGGTGCCATGTTAGATTCTGGGGCACTAGAATTAATGCACACACACAAACACCAGATCTGATAACAACTTCCTATTAAGTTTCCATAGCTAATGAGTTGAAACACATTGATGTGTCTAACCATAAACACATTTAGCACAACGAAACTTATAAAACCAACAATTAGATCATGCACTAACCACAAAATTTCAGCCCCAAAACACAATTCTTATTAGTCTTTCAAAAAGAATCTAGGGCCCTCGTAAAAGGGAAAATGACCCTCAAGGAAATTACCTATACAACAATTACTTTGGATCTGATTCACCGTATCGAGCCCTATATTTGTCCTCGAACTGGCTTGTTTATAGAGTAGCAAAGGAGATCTAGGGCTCGCGTAAAAGGGAAAATGACCCTCAAGGAAATTACATATACAACAATTACTTTGGATCTGATTCACCATTTCAAGCCCTATATCTGTCCTCGAATTGGCTTGTCTAGATCTTCTTTACTGCTCTATGCTCCTTCCTCGGACCCGACACAATTGAGTATCTTAGTCACAACAAACTTGCAATATTACTTATGCAAATCCCTTGCTTACTTGAGAGAATCTCTCTCTCAATGTCTTGTTCTCTTGCACGTCCCTGTGCCTTGCTCAACCCTCTTGGACCTTCCGACCTTGCTTGGCTCTCCATAAGCCCTCTCTGGTCCCTTGCTAAGCCACAAGAATGAATCACTCACCCTTGTACTTATACTTTTCCAAAGGGTGCAATGCCATTAGTTATCAGAATACCATGGGTAATCAGATTACCATGGGTTTATACCACGTGTCATCAGAATACCATGGGTAGATAGGTGCAAAGCCCCATCACTTAGCCCACTTGCTTCACACATATGAATACTCTCGATGCTACCTAAAACATCAACAAGAACAAGACATGCATCTTGTGGAGAAGGATGAGTAGGCTCAGACCCCCTAAGGGCTGAGAGTGTGAAATTTGTAATCTATTGCAACAACTGGAAATTATTGTTCTAACTGATTATTATTAAGTGCAGTTTATTTTCTACGACAACCAATGAATAAAATCACAAATGTAGTTTGCACCAAAATTAAATATGCTGTGGAAACAAAAACTAGAACTGAGAAAATAGAGCACACACAATAAAATTGACACAGTTATTTTTGGACAAATGTCCCTGGAAAAATCCAATGTGGGAAAACCAGTGCAACAGATGAGAGTTCTATTATTATTCTTCAACAACAAAAAATTGAGTACAAGAACTGGATGCGAAACTGTTAATCCTCTCTTGAGAAATCACAAGCAAAATTACAGAGGGATTTTTTCCCTTCTCCACAAGCAATCTGGGAACAATTTGGCCACTTGAACTGGCTATCCAAGAACTCCTGCGCTGGTCTCTGCGCAAATGTTGCAGAGTCCCTCACATGCACTCCCTGGATCTGCTTTTGAATGAGATGTCCTGCTTGTTGTTGCTCCTGGAAGCGATTCTCCGACAAATGATCCCGACCTCCGACACCTGAATCGACCACTTCTAAAGCTAAATCGAACTGCCCTCTGAAGTTTCCTGCGCAGTCCCTGCACCTCACTGAGGAATAATTATGCCTTTCTCTACTGCCTCTTCCGACACTGGAAATCTCCACCGGATCACTCTGCTGGTACTCCTCACTTTCTACTACTAATCTCTGGCTCAAATTCTCTTCCCGGTTGAATCTATGCTCTCTGGTAAATTCAATCTGCCTAGATCACCCACTCACTCGTGTATCTTCTCCATCGCCATAGTCTTGCTCTTGTAATCTCTTGCTGCTGAACTAATGACCATGATTAGATCCCCATCAATGGCTAAGATCATCTCAAACTCAATCCGTTTGAGTCTCTAGAGCCGTTCTCGATCTTTCTCAATTAATTGCTGTTAATTAATTAATTTTCTTAAGTTAGACATAGGCATTTTTTAATTATTGATTAATTAACTGAATTGAGTTGTTTCTAGGTGTTTTCTCTTGAAACGTTTTCAAGGTTTTGGAGATCTTGTGTTGTTTAGCCTTTCCGACACAAGTCGAGACTAGGACACTTGTCTGATGCTACAAAAACTAACGGAGAGGGCATGTGGAAGGTGGTTGGCAAGAGAGCATCTTGTGGAGAGGTCATGTAGACCTCAGACATGTGGAAGGCCAAAAGGGCCTGTGGAGGGATGATAGAACCTAGTTGACTTAAGAAGATTGAGGAGGAATTTTTGGGGAGATTTTCGAAGAAATTTAAGTGAAGCTGAATAGGATGAGAAGGACAGAGCTAAGGGATGATTTGTTGTGGAGGTGGAGTTATTTCCTTAGGCCGATTTGATAGGTGCATAGGCCATATGATTTCTAGAGACGCCGCAAACAGGGAGAGAGGGAGGAGAGAGCTCCAAGGAGGTTGAGTTTTTCTTGGGGCTGATTCTAGTTCAACATTTGAGTTTTCGGGTAGCCATAATATCCAAGGGTCAAGTTACAGTTTCCCTTCAGCTGTTATTTCTCTAAGAATATTTGGCGGGTCAAAACAAGGGTTTTTCTGTGTAAGTTTTCCCTTGTGATTTGGCATTTTATTGAGCATTATAAAAGGGCCATTTTCTCTTGTACGAGAGCCCTAGATCCTTGTTGAAGGACTGATATGCATTTTGTTTTGGGGTTGAAATTTTGTGTTTATTGTGCATGATTTGATTGATGGTTTTATAAGTTTTGCTGTGCTAAATTTGTTTTTGGTTAGGCACATCAATGTGTTTAAGTTAATTAGTTAATTTGACACTGTTACTAGATTTGGTGTGTGTGTGTCCACTATGTCTAGTGTCCAAAAATCTAACATGATTGACAACCACAAACACGTAATTTTGACCATGTTTGGTGGAGGGCAAGCCTGACATGCAATCCATGGAGATTGACTCCTAGGGCTTCTCAGGGGTAGGTAGAGGAGTGTACAACCCTTGCTTCTTGATGGCTAATTACCGATGGCATAGACAGTGCATGATTTGATGTATTGGTTGTCTTGGCGAAACTTTGGCCAGTAGAAATACTTTCGAAGCACTACTATTGTCTTCTCCATATCAAAGTGCCCTACCACTTGATTGTAATGCGCCTCCCAAATTAGCTTTGGACGCTCACTTGAAGGAACATAAAGATGGCCTAGATAGCTTTAGGGTGCATCTTGGAGGTGGAAGTATGAAACTTGTTTTCTTGTTACCCTTCTTGTATTTAATGTTCAAATGGAATGGTCATAGGTATGTGGACCACTTCTTATGGTGGTCATTAAGTAACTTTCCCTATGTTTGCATGAATTGCATAGGCTTGTGATCAATGCGGATTGATGTTTCCTTTCCCAGAATATATTTCTTCTATTGTCAGCCTGCCTTCACAATGAAATGCATCTCGTTGTCATTGGTGGGATATTTGTGAACAACATTTGATAATGTTTAGTTGTGATAGACCACTATATGTCCTTGCTAAGTGAGGATTGTATCGATAATATAGTTGGAGGCATTTGTCTTGGTGTCAAATAAGTGTTGCAGGTCTGCAAAGACGAGGATTGGTGTAGACCATAGGTGTTGTTTTAGATCATGGAATGCTTTCTACTATGACTTAAGACAAGGCAAACTTTGATTTAGCTCCAGCCTTGGTCACTTGAATTAAATGCCATGCGATATTAGAGAACCCCAACATGGACCTATGGTGTTGGTAAGGCTGAAGAAGCTGCAGAGCTCTATAAGAGATGCCAGGGCTAGCGAATAGTGAATGATTGGGATCTTGGTGTTGGCATTATGAAGTATGTGTTGTCCTTGATGGCAACCCACTTGCAACAGGATAAGTATATGGTAACCGGATGAGTTCACAGGTCAGTTCAGAGATGACAGAGTGATGGAACAAAGTGACAGAATGATGGGACAAAGGTATGCAGGTCAGAGACAGAAGATTTATGAAGGTGAATATTTGAAGAAATATTCGCAGGTTATATGAAGCCAAGTCGTGTACACTCGAGTATGAAGAAGTAAAGACACATACATTTGGTGCATTAAATACCAAGGCTCCTTACCATGGTATTAGTGTTAGAAATACTGAGAGGGGGGTGAATTAATATTTCTTTTCAATTATTAATTTTACCAGTTAGATCACTGATATTTAGAACACAAAATGAACAATGATGGAATAGATACTTTTATTAATTTCTTCTTTACAACAAGTAAAGTACAATAATGATATAGGGCTCCAACCCTAGACGAAGACTCCAATCTTCCAGGCTCCAACCTGTATTGTGCCAAGCACCGACTTGGTCTTTCCAAGGCTCCAACCTTGTCAATTTGAGGCACCAACCTCGTCAATTTTGAGGCACCAACCTCTAGGGCTCCAACCCTATCTCTAGTACAAGCTCCAACCTGGTTTCTTGAGGACTCCTATCCTCTAGGGCTCCAACCCTATCTTCCAAGGCACCAACCTTGTCTCTATGAGGCTCCAACCTCTTCAGCTCCAACCCTCAACTTCACTTCGTCAAAATATGTTTGGTTATTCTTCACGGCTACCAATGTCTTCTTTAAAGAGCCCTCACAATCTTCAGCAATGCCTTCACTTAGTCTCCATGTCACATCATCAATGACAACCTTGTCTTATCATGAAGGTGTCTCCACTGCTCTTCATGTCACCCAAATGATCACCAAGTTCACCTCGTGATGACTTTCAACAATACATTATGGTCTTCAAGATTAACTCCAAGGTTAGTCAATGCTTCTCAACAAGGTGTCTATAATAGCCTGCTCAAATGAAGGTCAAATTAATACTCTTCAAAAGTGTGTTCCAAAGAAACCTTCAAGATCAGCTCCAACAAGATTTCAACTCCACAAAGGCTGCTGCAGAGTATCTTCTCCAAATAGATCTTCAATAATGGTCACCAACAAGTTCAGGTCTTCAATATTTTCTTTAGTTTGTCCCAAGAATGCTCCACCTATTTCAATATGCTATATCTTCAAGACACTTCACAGCCCAAGGGTCTAATCACTGTCCATGACTTCTCATCTTATTCATTTTCTTCAGCACTGATCACTGAGTTTGGTTGTCTACTATAATTCAAGTCCAAGGTGAGGTCTTGTCCAAGCTTCAAGGATAAATCCACAGATTAATCTTTTCTAGCCACAGGTCCAAAGCATATAACAGGACTGCTTAACTTAGTTCTCACAACTGTCACTGCAATCTGAGCTGACTGTCCAATTCATCAAAGTATATTTACTATCCTTCCATAGGTGATTGGTTACATACAATGATCATAGGTTTCAACATCAGGCCTTAGTTGTTTTGATCAGCAATCTGAACCAACAATCCCAACTTCAGATCTTAGGCACACTCCACAATCCAAATTGTAATATGACCATACTTCATATCATCGGTCAAGACAAGAAAACACAGGTCCGAAATAATATATCACAGGTCCAAACTGTATGGCAACTCCTTGTCACGTCCTGAAGTCTTTGCAGCTCTTTGTTACAGGTCTGAAGGTATTACAGACAAGTCTTAAGTTTTTTTGAACGAGTTCTGCGGTTTAATCACAGAATTTAACCCAAAAACGGAAATAAAATTATCCTCAAGTTCTTTCAGCCTTCTCCAATTCACTAGGTATGAACTCCTTTCTGTTTTTGTCCTCTGAGATATCTTCACCGAATTGCTTTTTCAAAATGAACAGTCCAGCCTTGTATTTATACGAATTTTGGCTTTAGAATGAAGGGACACGTCATATGGAGGTAGGCCGACATGAATTCCAAAGTGTAGGTCGGCTTACAATTTATTATGTTTTTCTTGTCTTAAAAATTCAATATCTCATCAACCATTGGGAGTTTCGGGGCAAGTAAGGGCTCATTAGAAAGAGGAAAAAGTCCTCTTTAAGATGGTATAGAACTTATTGTGTAAAGATTCCTCCAAGGTGTCCCAAATATTTTTTCTTTGTGACTGCTCCTGAATTTTTTGTGTAGAGGGTGATTAGGACAGCAAGGTCATTAGGCAAAAATTGTGCAGAGGGTGATTAGGACAGCAAGGTCATTAGGGCTCCTTCATTGTTACGACTCCAAGTTCTTCATCATAGTGTGTTATCATGTTTGTCATCAATGTCATCTATGTCATCATGCTAGTGTAGCATCCAAGTCATGTCATGTAATAGTGCAGCGATATGTCATCCATATGTCAAAGTGCAACATCCATTAATTTGCCATCAAGAGAGCTTCAAAGTAGTCTTCCAGCCACCATCCATATCATCAAATGAGATCTTCCAACAATGTCATCATATGCCATCAAGTGATCTCCAAGTCCTTCATGTCATGCAATCATTGTCCATATCATCAAATGGTCCTCCATGTCATCATATAGTTTCCAACCATTGTCATCAAGACCTTCATCAAGAGGCCATCATCAATTGTGGTCATTCATTTAGTGTATGACATCATCAAGTGTATGACTCCATATGTCATCACGGGTTAAGGTCTAGATCATCAACGCACATGCAACATTATAGTTAGTTCAAGGACTTCTTCATTAGTGGTTTCACATCTTCGTGGTTGACATCTTCATTGATGGCATCCTTGTCAAACAAGAGTTATGTCATCATCATCTAGAACCAGGCATCTCAAGAATATTTGCCATCTCGGCTAGTGCCATATTGACATCAAGACAACCTTGATTAACAATCTCCCCCTTTGTCATTGATGGCTATATTCTTTCCCTTCAACATTCTCTCCCCCTTTGACATCAATGGCAAACACGGTGCCCAAGTACTCCCCCTATCACACTTCTTCATGTTGCTCCCCTTGTCATGGTGCTCTTTCTTCTGGCAATGTGGTCCATGATAGATGTGACCACATTTCTTCATATGATGAACCAACTCCCCTTGGTTGCATAAACTCTTCTAGCTCAAGAAAGATTTCTTGCTTTGCGATCTAATGGAAGACAGTTTCAACAATGGTCCATTGGGTGAGAGGGGATTATGTTCTTCAATGCTCCCAAGAGATGATCTAAAAGATGATTGTCCATGTAGTGCCCTTTCGCAAAATGATCACAAACTCCCCCTAATTGTATGCATGGTCTCCTTTTTGGCAGAGTCTCACCATCAAATACTTGGAATATCAAGGATGACTTCATCAAGTCAACAACATGTGTTGTTGGCTGGAGTGTTCAAGAGATTTTCAAACCCAGTTTGCTTCCTTCTCCATTCTTGTGTAACTTTCTTTTCTGCCTTGGTTGTCATGGTTCTAGCTTGTGTAGGGACCCAAGTCAAGTAACAATCACGTGCCATATGTCCAATATTATGGCAATTGAAACACTCTATCTTGTTCATGAATAAGAAATCATGACTTCTTCATGCAAAATTGCTTCTAGGAGATTGAAGGGTACCATTATATTTGTTTTTGTGATATGCCCTATAGTCTTTTGCCATGTGCCCAAAGTTTGTACAAGAATAGCAATAACCAAGAAATATACTTTGGTACCTCGGAGATCGAGTTTTCCTTGATGTACTTCTGAAGTCTTTTTGCCTTGGGATTCTTTGATGATATTCATTGCCTTTTGTATTCTTGACACCATCTGCAAGTCTCCTTGGAGTAGAATTTCTTTCATTGTTGTCTTGATTCTTCTCCTTGCCTTTGCTGGAACTGGGAGCATCAACATTTCTTTCTAGGTTCCTCACATCTTTGTTGTTTGAAGCATTATCATTCTTGCTTGAGGATTCACTTGCATAGCCAAGAACTGATTTATCAAGGGGAGACCTTTGATAACTTAGGATGTCATCTAGGGTTTGAGAGCTTTTCAAGTTCTTATTTAGCAAGTCAACTTCCTTTTTAAGAAAGACAAATTCTCCTTTCAACTTTTCACAATCTTCATCTTTCATAACTAGTTGCTTCTTCATTTCTTCCATAATCCTTGTTGCTTCATGTGCTTCGATTTTAAGGGAGATGATATTTGATTTCATTATGAAGACTTCTTCATTCTCCTTTGCTAGACTGCTCTCCATTTCTTCTTTTATTCTTGTAGCTTCACATGTTTCGGCCTTGAGAAAATTGATGTCTGATTTTAGTTTCAAGATTTCTTCATCCTTTTCTTCTAGTTGGCATATCATGGTGCTTCTCTCCTTTTCTGCTTCATCAACTTGTCCTTCTATGAATGCCAAAGTTTCCATCACCTTCTCGGCTCTTTGCCTTTGTTTCCTTGATTCTTCTAGTTGAGATCTAAGAGAAGAGACCTCTTCCTTGTATTGACCAATCTTTGCTTCAAGATTGTTCAAGCTCTTAAGTCTTTGTTCAAGGTGGCTTGACAAAGTTTCTTCCCTTTTCTTTGCCTTATCCAATTGATATGTCATAGATATGACTTCTTCATGATGCTTTCTTTTGTTTTGATGAAATTCTTCTTTAAGTTTGGCGAGCTCCTCATCTCTTTCTCGTACTTGCAGCTTGACAAAGTCAACTTCCTTCCTTGTCTTGTCTTGGTTACCATCTTGTGCTTTCTTCTTAAGTTCCTCATTTTCCTTTTTCAAACCGTTAATCTCTTCCATGGAAGCCATAAGTTTATTCAGGAGATCTTCTGCAAAGTATTATTTGTTCTCTTCATCTTCTAGGTCTTCTTTAGCCTTGTTGTCATCTCTCTTATCTTCAACTTCCTTGATGGATTCTGGACTTCTTTCTTGTTTTCCATCATCTTATTGACTAGAGATCATTGTCAACACTCCTTTTGAGTGAAGATCATGAAGTTTGTCCCATATGACTTTTGCTGATGAACATTTTTCAAAATTGGCCTTCACAAAATTTGGTAACCCATTCAAAATTGTCTTCATTGCTTTTGTATTGTACTCCTTGGATTCTTCGTCCATCGTGTCATTAGTAATCACTGATTTCCAAACTTCAATTCCTTGAGTCTTCAAGAAATTCCTCATTCTTGCCTCCCATATATCAAAATTTCCATTGAACAATGGAGCCTTTGCAAATTGATTGACTTCAATTTCGATGGTTGAGGAAGACACATCTTTAGGAGGATTGGAGACTTTCTTCCTTGGCTTTGCCATTTGTGTTGTAATGATCAACCTTCAAGCTGTTAGGCTTTGAGTGAAGGTACTGGCTCTGATACCCAGAGACGGAAGATATTCAGAGACAGAAGATTTATGAAGGTGAATATTTGAAGAAATATACTGTAAAGACTCAATCAATCAATTCATACATGCACTTATCTTATAGTCAGATTTAAACATAATTTCAAATGAAAGGAGTTTTAACAATAAATTGAATTTTAAGCTTACATAAGTAACCATCTTATACAAAGAGGAATACCTGACAACCTGAAACAAATCCTGAAGCGAACTGATGATTTCTTGAGCGGTGGTTCTCCCGTGAACGCAACAGATAGATTACAAAAACAATCGATTCCTCTCAGCCAATTTAGGAAACAATCTTAAACCCAGAGAATGCCTCCTCTGCCCCCGTGCCCAGAATTCCAAGAACCAAGAGACTCCCTTTTAGAACAGTTCCTCTCCCTCCATATTGCCACTTGATAATCATGTAGAATTTCCCAAAACAAAAGGCCCCTTCTCCTTCGTATTACACTCCTTATATAACTTTCTCCACCACCTCCCCATCGTGAAGATATCTTTTTTAATTATGCGGATATCTTAGGTATTTATGATGATATTTTTCTCATTTATGAAGATATGATAGGTATTTATGGAGATCTTTTACTCGGTTAGGTAGAGATGATAGGTATTTGTGGAAATATCTTACCTTGATTAATTATTTTAATATTAATTGTAATATTTTTGTTTTCAACTTTAATTAAGTTAGCTTTATAATTAATTAAATTACTTTATTATTTTATCTGGCCACTCACCTATAATTTGTACTAAATTATATATATATATATATATATATATATTTGTGAATGATGTTTTTATCATATCTCGGCGAGATAAAATGTAAGGTGATTTTCAATTCGTTACTCTAACTTATGTAATCTTAATATTAGCAGGTATTTATATTAATGCGATGTGCGCGATATATGCATGTGTAGCTATCAAATGCGTATATTGTATACACGCTAATATTATTTTGCTTATAACTTGGGAATGGGTCGTTACATACTTCCTCCCTTCGGAAAACTTCGTTCCGAAGTTAGGGTTTCATATACTCATATCAATAATTGTGCTTGGAGATTAGGGTGATTGTAGAAGGCTTGTATTTTAAGATTGAATTTCCATTTGAATATGCATGTATTTGTAATTTAATTGTTACTTTTCATCTCAACTGAGTCTCCAAACTATTCTAAAATCATCCTATCCTTCCTAATCTCTTCCACTCCTATCTTATCCGTCCTCTACAGAAATATGCCATGGCATCAGTTTTACTGATCCATTCATAGACCTTAAGGGCATCAGTGTCGATTACGTCGACCTGATTTGCTTGTAGGCATTTGACAGTCATCATCACATGGCTAGGGGAGCGTGACTCGCACAGTGCTCCCATGACTCCAGGTTTTGGAGGATAAACGGTGGGCAACACCTCCACCCGTCTCAGTAGGACCAGGGTCAACACCTTATCGTGGAATCTCAGGGAGTCTTAACTGTTCTTGGAATTCTGTCATCACGTGGATTGTTTCGGTAACCTGTGTTCTGCAAAGTAATCACTTGTACACAATCTGCAATGTAAACACTCGTACACACATTACAACATATGCATTTATATGTTCATAACAAATTGTTACCCATATAACAATTTCTACACATTCCAAATATATTGCTATCTACGATATTGATTCTAGAGTTCATATAACATACTTGGTTGAAACACTTGTCCACATATGTATCAATATGTCCAATACAATTTCTCGTTTAGATACTGCTCTTGTTTAGTTCATACATGTTCCATCTATGATGCATTGTTTTAACTATTTTCAATCTATATACCAATATGTTTCACTTTGATATTTAAAATGTAGTTACTCTTCTATTTCCTTTCCTTCAATCATATTGAGATGCAAATGAAATGAATTGATAGATAATGTCATTTATAATGTGATCTATGATCTAGATTTCATATTCCTGCAATGATAATTTAAATGACATATTGCATATTGGTATCCATGCACTAGTAAAGTCAAACAATAGCATGTATTTTGTATCGCTAGAGTTAGGTAATATCCGTTCTTTATGGGTATCTATGTACCAGCAAGTAAAATTCATTCTTACGTGATAATTTAAAATAAAGTTTCAAGTATCAAAATAGAGTAGTCATATACATAAAAAGTTGCTAGTTTTCTCAAAATTTAGCATAAACTGGGGTAATTCTGACATAAGGTCTCAGCATCCTCCCAAGTCGCTGATCCAGGACTATACTTGTCCCACTGGACTTTAACTTGGTCTATCCGTCGGTTCCTGAGCTGTCGAACCCTACGTTCCAGAATACGTAATGGTTCGACTGTAAAGGTTCCCTCGTTCGATACCTGCAGTTCCTTCCATTGAAGGTCATGAGATTTGTCAGCAATATAGTGTCGTAAGATAGATACATGAAATACATTATGAATTTTGTGCAGGTGGGGTGGCAGTGCAAGACGATAAGAGACAGTTCCAACTTTTTCCAGGACTTCAAACGATCCTATAAACCAAAGTGATAAATTTTCTGTCTATCCTGAGCCTCTTTCAATCGTTGCTTAATCAGTTTTACCTGATCCTCCATCTCTTGGATCAATTCTGGTCCGACGATTACTCGGTCTTCTAACTTGTCCCAACTCAACGATGTTCTGCAGGGTCTCCCATATAAAACTTCAAATGGTGGCATCCCGATTGAACTGCGATAACTATTGTTATAAGCAAATTCCACCAAGGGTAAGTATTTTTTCCAGCGCGATTGTTGGTCCATAACATACATTTTTAGCATATCCTCAAGTACTTGATTTACCCTCTCTGTTTGCCCATTAGTCTTAGGGTGATACGCTGTACTCAAATTTAACTGAGTTCCTAAGGCTGACTGCATACAATTCTAGAATCTCGATGTGAATCGAAGATCTCTGTCGGATATGATTTTCTTAGGTACTCCATGAAATCTGATAATTTCATTTATGAATACCCGAGCTACATCAGCTACTTCATAAGTATCTCTTACTGGGATGAAATGGACACTTTTTGTTAATTTATCAACCACAACCAAAATGGCATTATGCTTTTGTTGCGTAAGCGGCAGCCCAACGATAAAATCCATAGAAATTATTTCCCACTTGGTCATAGGGATATCATGAGGTTGTAAGAGACCTGCTGGGTGACACTGATCATCTTTTACCTGCTGACATTCAAGACACCTAGCAACAAACTGAACAATGTCGTTTTTTATGCCTGACCAAAAGAACAGTCTTTTAGTGTCAGCATACATCTTCTTTACCCCAGGATGTGCACAATACACTACTCTGTGTGCTTCCTTCAAGATGGTGTTTCGGAGATCTCCACTATCTGGTATATACATCCTTCCGTGAAATCGCAGAATTCCGTCTTCTTCCAGATCATATCCTTCGAACTTAGGTTCCTTTGAATGGTTGCTCTCAAGCCTCGACCTTACTTTTGAGTACCAACTATCTCTTACAAGATGTTCAAGTACTTGATCTCTCAAGTTCACCCTGATAGGTACGAGGGAGAATATTCGAGGTCTTCTACTTAAAGCATCTGCTACAACATTCTCCTTCTCTTTTATATATGAAATTACGAAATCATATTCGCTTAAAAGTTCACTCCATCGTCTTTGTCTTGCATTTAAGTTTCTCTAGGTGAATAAATACTGCAAACTTTGGTGGTCACTTTTAAGCACAAAGTTTCTCCTTACCAAGTAGTGTCTCCAAATCTTTAAAGCTAAAACCACCATGGCTAACTCTAAATCATGCGTAGCATAAAGTTCTTCATGGGGTTTTAATTTTCTTGAAGTGTATGCTATTACGCCTCCTCCCTGCATTAATACTACACCTAACCCTTGCTTAGATGCGTCGGTACACACAGTAAAATCTTTATCCATATCAGGTACTCGCAAAATCGGTGCACTAGTCAATAATCTTTTAAGTTCAGAAAAAACTTTATCACATTCCTCAGTCCATTCATACTTAATAGCTTTGCGCTGGAGGTTTGTGATCGGCTTTGCAATTTTGGAGAATCCCTCCACAAACCTTCGGTAGTAACCTGCTAAACCCATAAAACTACGCACTTCATGTGCATTCTTAGGTATCGACCACTCCCTGATTGTATTTACCTTTTCAGGATCTACAGAGATTCCTTCGCCTGATATGATATGACCTAAGTAATGGATTTCCTTCTGAAAGAAAGCGCATTTGGATAATTTTCCATATAACTTGTGTTCTCTGAGACAGGATAATACTATCTGAAGATGCTCTTCATGCTCCTTTTCATTCTTAGAGTAAATGAGAATATCATCCAAGAAAACTTGTACAAATTGGTCGAGATATTTGCGGAGAACGCTATTCATAAGGTTCATGAAGACTGCAGGTGCATTGGTCAACCCAAATGGTACCACAATGAATTCATAATGCTCGAAACAAGTTCGGAATGTAGTCTTAGAAACATCGCTATCGCTAATCTTGAGCTGATGATAACCCGATCGCAGATCGATCTTTGAAAATATTGTAGCTCCTTTCATTTGATCGAAAAGGTCGTCAATGCGAGGCATTTGATACCTATTCTTTACCGTGGCCCGGTTTAAATCTCGAGAGTCCACACACAACCGTAATGAACCATCTTTCTTCTTGACAAAGATTACAGGAGCGCCCCAAGGTGAAACACTGGGCCGAATGTGTCCTCCTACATCTAACAGTTCCTTCAGTTGTATATGCAATTCTTGATGTTCCGAGGCGGTCATTCTGTAAGGGGTTTTAGATATAGGTTCTGTACTAGGTTTCAATTCAATGGAGAGGTCTAGCTCTCTCTTAGGAGGCAGTCCTGGTAATTCCTTTGGAAAAACATCCGGAAATTCTGACAGAATCGGATACTGATCTAAGGAAGACCCTTTCTCTTTGCTTACTTCCTGCACTGCATACACTTGGCAACCTTTCCTTAAACACCGCTTCATTTGCATAGTTGAGATGAAACACAAGGATACTTTTCTCCTAATACCTTAAATTTGGATTGTCTCTCCCTCATCATTCATGCAAAGTATTGTTTTCCCGGAACAATCTACCCATGCTTGATGAGACTCTAACCAATTCATTTCTATCACCAGGTCGTAAGTTCTTAGGGCCTTGACATATACTTTTAGTTTGGTCAAACAGACTCCTAGATCAACTTTGCAATCTTCAACACTTAATTCTACCAATTGAAGGTCTCTCGAAGCCATTTCTACCTGTCTAAAATCGTTTTGCTTGCAGGCCGCCAACCCATATTTATTTAATGCAAAAGATGAAATAAAACTATTAGTAGCTCCAGTGTCAAATAAGATTTTGAGTTTTATTCCGTTGATTGTACCTGAAGATTCCACTACCGTGGATTGATGTGCTGTTTGGTTGTTGTTGACAATAGCATGGATTCTGTGATTGCCTTGGGCATCTGATGATGGTCCTTTTCCTGTTCGTCGAGAGTTCTCCGGACAATCACGCCGAAGATGAGGTCCTCCACACCCCCAACAGTCCACCTGGACTGGTCCCTTTGAGTTTGACTGAGAATTTCTAGACCAAGAGCTCTGTCCCCTAGCGCCACTTCCTCTCCCATTCCTTCCCCGATTACCAGTCCCTCGAGATCTCCAAGGACTGATGTTTGAGGATTCAGAAGCTATTGCATTTATGGTCATGGGAGCTCCTGCTCTCGCTCCTCTTGGGGTAAACCTGTTACCATAAGGAAGTGGTCTCGAGTTATTTCCTCGGAAGAAATTTCAGAGAGTCCTTCATGTAAATGCCTGCGGTATTGGTTCAGCTGGCCTGAAATCCCGTTTAATCCCCAGATGTTCTTCTGCATAACGAGCACATTCAACCGTCTCTGCTACCGTCGATGGCTTCCACATTCTTACCATGGCCCTGATTCGAGGATTTAATCCAAATACGAAACGCTAGGCTTGGCGTTTATCCGTGTCTAGATAAGGAACATATTTTACAAGTTCCATAACCTTTATCTCGTATTCTTCCACGGTCTTACCACCTTGGGTTAGAGTATGGAAGGCTCCGGCTTGCTACTCTTGAAAGAAAGGTGGTAAGTATTTCGCACGGAATCGGTCCACAAACAACTCCCAAGGAACGACATCTGACGTGAGATGCAGCTGTTTTTCCAGATTTCCCCACCAAATTAGAGAATTTCCCTTGAGTTGGAATGCAACGATCTTTGTTTTAGAAGTGGAAGAATATTCTCTTAATGCGAAGCATCTTATCATTCCTTCCAACCATGCTTCTGCATGTTCTCCAGCTCGCCCCCCAGAGAATTCCGGGAGTTTAATCTTTTGCAGTTCCTGCGAAATATCTTCTCTAAGAGGCTTGTAATCATAATCCTTAGGCTTTTCTGAACGTCTTTCCTCTAGATGACGTCGTTCCTCCTTGTTCCTGGTCGACTGCGACTCTTTTAATGTTTCCAAAATTGCTTCTAATGAGCTCATCACAGTAATAAGATCGGGTGGAGCAACAGGTGCTGACGGCGATCTTGATGGTGGCGATGGTGATGGTGAAGGTGGAGGTGGCGGCGATGCATTTCGCTGGTGCTGCCGCCTTTGGTATGTGTTAAACATTGTAACTTTTCCTGAAATACATAATAAATTTATGAGAAGTGGGCAAATTTTCAGACTGACAAAATATAATTTTTGTAAGATTTGAGCTTGCATACAAGTATAGTTCTTTTGCTATTTTACCTGTAGGCAGGTCTTACTGGTACCGAGGTCAAGGAGGGTGGCAACGCGACCTCCTTGTCCTATGCAGGGTATTTTATGTGTACTAACTCTAGAGTGAAATGCAGGGGTTTTCATAGATCATAGTGTTGGTTTGTAAAATTTGTCTAGAATGTTTAGTCCTAGATGTAGTTATAGAAGGGATTTATTGATTTTCAGCTACTTATGACTATAACTAATACTTGAATATTGATTTTCTTCACCTTTGTGACTCTCTCTGGCTTCGTAACAAAATAAATGAGAGTAAAAATTCAATTATTTTGTATAAAATCAAACTCTAAAATAATTTATAAATAACATTAATCAATTTTTGTTTAGCTTGATTCCACACATTTTATAGGTAATTACTATGTATATAAACAAAATACTTTATTATACCTTTTCAATCGTGAAAGCATTTAAACTTTTACATCATATATAAAAGCTTAACTCTAAACTTTCCATATGCAAAAGCTATTTAATCCCAACCCATCTTTGAAGTGAATCATCTAGTTAGGTAATTTAAACTATTTTCCAAAATTAACTATAGTTTTAATGTATTACTACGCACATACTATCACACCATACGTTGCCATCATTCAATCCTTGTTTAATGATATGTCATATTATAAGGTTTGTCACCTTAATTTAGATGCCAATAAAACATACGTTTGAAACTCTAATATGCCATACCATATTCGAACTTGGATTTGTTTATTATACGTGGACCTTAGGTTATAATATAATATGTGGAAATAAATATCATTAATTTATCCATATGACCATATAGGATTAATGTATCTTATATATGACCATACCATATGTTTATAAAGCCTCCCATCGTAATATATGCAATTTAATATTTGAATAACATATGGAATTTAATATTCGAATAATGAGGTTTGTGATGATAATTATGTGGAAGGTTTTAAAATTTAAAATTTACATAATAAATGAAATATAATATAAATACATATATAATATGCAACTGACTTTCAACCGTGGGTTAAAAACGTTGCCATTTATAATCTTTGGAAGGTCGGCGGTTCAAACCTATGCTCGACTCCTCCACCCACACTACGGCGTTTACACTATGCATAAGAAAATGCGCATATATATATATATATATATATATATATATATATATATATATATATAATTTCAAACTTTACATATATTATAATTCCACACATATACTATGCTAAAGTCGGATATTGGCATATTCCATAAATCTAAAGTCCGAAATATTATATACGATGGCGTTTTAAACTATGGGTTAAATTACAGCGGAGCACATATATTTAAACGGTGGCAAAGTTTATTATTGGAGCGCATTTAAATTTGGATATTTTATATCTATATTCCCGCGACAAGATATATATATATATATATATATATATATATATATATATGCGGTGACAAATCTGTGGCATAAACCTTAGACAACGCAACAACAGGGGTCCCATACCATATTCCATATTCGTTAGCGTGGCTTTTCCTTAAATACACACCAATTTTGAGCTTTTGATAGCAAATCATATGTAAACTAGATGGCAATCCAACGTCCATGTTGTTTCCCTAAATTTTTGAAGTTAAGAATCATTCCATTCTTCCATCTCTTGTTCGATTGAAAATAAAAAATGGGCAGGCCGTGATGAGAAATTGCACGAACCAGAATATGTTTGTTCCTGCACTGAGGACTCAAGCAACAATAGAACAACAAAAGAAGTGGCTACCTTTAGCAACTAGCATGTCAGTTATTGGTAGTTACGCACAAACCGAAATTGGGCATGGTTCTAATGTACAAGGGCTGGAAACTACTACTACTTTTGATTCATCTACTGATGGATTCATCTTTGAATAGCCCAACTCTCACATCTACAAAGGTAATCGCTGAGAAATCCCTGGAATTAACTTTAAAAAGGATTTCAATTTGTTTATTCCTCTTTGCTCAGGTCAAATGAAATAATATTGTGGCATGTGCATGATCTGATAGAGGTGGACAGGAGGCTTGGGTAAGGTTGCAACTCATGCAATTGTTCATGCACGACTGATTTTAGACAAGGTCTATGGTGTGCACGGTGTGTTTCTTTTCCATAATAGCTTAATGATAATAAAATAACACTGCGATACAAACCTCGGAATAGATTAAGCGTGCAAATGTGGGGCGGGTCTCTGTTTCATTCTCACAAGTAACGCTAAAGAATTTTGTTGCCATAAATTGATCAATTTCAATTTTTGTGCGTTTTGAAGAACTAGGGAAGTAGTCATTATGCCTCTGAACCAGCTCCCTTGTTTGACCACGATGCTTAGAGCGTCCAGGCATCAATCAGGGTATGTGTATGACATCGAGAATGCCTAATTGGAATGAAAGTAGATCCTTCAAAGTAAGCGTTGCAAAAGGTTTGCAACTTCGGTTGGCAATTCTGAACTCGCACAAAAGTTTGTACATGACTGGAAGACAATACCAGTTGAAATTCGGCGGACATATGAGCAATTTTTGAGCGCTGTTGCGGAGTTGATTGATGGCGAGTTATCCACTGAAGAACTACTTAGTGCTCAGGCCGGTAGAATAATATGATGGCAGAATCATCATCAACTCTGTTCAAAAGATCCTTATTCTGTATACTACTCTGGCGATCGCATTAGAGGCGCCAATGGCCAGTGGTGAAGGGGATCGATGGTCGGAGTACAGTTCCAAGCTTTCTGGAGTTATAATTCCGGGATTTGCTTCAACGCAACTTAGAGCATGGGCCATGCTCGATTGCCCCTTTTCTCCTCTTGATTTCCATCCGCTGGATTCTGTTTGGCTTGACAACAGAAATTCGATACCAGAAAGGTAATTTCTGTTGTGAATTGTCGGCCAAAGTGCATGATGCGTTGTGCATAACATACGCCCCTTGTGGGCTCTCCCTTAGTCTTGTGTGGCTTGACTGGGCACTTGAACGCTGGCTTTTATATGTTGTGTAGCATGAAATAAATAGGTACTTGTTGAAAGTCCTACTTCACTGATTAAACAAGCCCTATTCAACGGAACATACTCAGGACTATGAATATCTGTGAGAAGGCTTGAAGCAGCCTCTCTATTACACAAATTGTGACACCTTGAGAGAAACATCATTTATTAAGCCTATATTTGCAGATCTGTAGGTTAATATTGCAGATTTGAAGTTACAATTTGCAGATTTGGATGGAAAACATGGTTTTAAGAATTATTGTGTTTAAATCTGTCATTAGCTTGCTATTTGTTTATGTAATATGCAGAATTTAATGTCCAGAATGTGCATACAAACTGAAATTAAGATTCATTTTCTGCAATAATCAACAGTGAATGTGCATACAAACTGAGATTAAAATTCATGGGACAGTTTGGAAAGGCGATTCAATGGGCCTGTATGGTCCTGAAAGGTTTAAACTATGCTCCGATACCATGTGTAAAGACTCAATCAATCGATTCATGCATGCACTTATCTTATAGTCAGATTTAAACATAATTTCAAATGAAAGGAGTTTTAACAATAAATTGAACTTTAAGCTTACATAAGTAACCATCTTATACAAAGAGGAATACCTGAAAACCTGAAACAAAACCTGAAGCGAACTAATGATTTCTTGAGCGGTGGTTCTCCCGTGAATGCAGCAGATAGATTACAGAAACAATCGGTTCCTTCTAGCCAATTTAGGAAACAATCCTAAACCCAGAGGATGCCTCCTCTGCCCTCGTGCCCAGAATTCCAAGAACCAAGAGACTCCCTTTCAGAACAGTTCCTCTCCCTCCATATTGCCACTTGATAATCATGCAAAATTTCCCAAACAAAAGGCCCTTCTCCTTCGTATTACACTCCTTATATAACTTTCTCTATCACCTCCCCATCGTGAAGATATCTTTTTTAATTATGCGGATATCTTAGGTATTTATGGTGATATTTTTCTCATTTATGAAGATATGATAGGTATTTATGGAGATCTTTTACTCGGTTAGGTAGATATGATAGGTATTTGTGGAAATATCTTACCTTGATTAATTATTTTAATATTAATTGTATTATTTTTGTTTTCAGCTTTAATTAAGTTAGCTTTATAATTAATTAAATTACTTTATTATTTTATTGGCCACTCACCTATAATTTGTAGTAAATTATATATATATATATATATATATATATATATATATATATATATATTTGTGAATGATGTTTTTATCTTATGTCGGCGATATAAAATGTAAGGTGATTTTCAATTCGTTACTCTAACTTAGGTAATCTTAATATTAGCAGGTATGTATACTAGTGCGATGTGCGCAATATATGCATGTGTAGCTATCAAATGCGTATATCGTATACACGCTAATATTATTTTGCTTATAACTTGGGAATGGATCGTTACATATACGCAGGTTATATGAAGTCAAGTCGCGTACACACGCGAGTATGAAGAAGCAAAGACACATACATTTGGTGCACTATGATTATTAAATACCAAGGCTCCTTACCATGGTATTAGCCCACAATATTGAGCGGAGTAATGACTATTTGATCCTGTCAAGGATTACCACCAATACTAGTGTGGTTTTGGCTCATGGTATTGGCTAAGGCTCAAGCTATATAAGGAGGTGAAGATAAAAGTGTTAATTAGTGCATAAGTGAGGGTGATGAATGAATACTTCAATCTGAAGTATATTTGCATGGTATGGGCTATAGTTGATTGGTTGATCTGAAATAATTATGCATTGGTGAATACAATGATGGATCAAGATCATTAGACTTGAAATGACTATGTATTGGATGATCTATTTATGGGTTGTTTACATCTGTGGTTTGGTGCATGTTTGTTACAGTGAATGTTATGATTTGAATAAGTCTGAAGTTATGAAGTGTTGCATAGTCATGAATTAGTTGCAGATTTGTACGCGAGTTTGACACAGGCAAGGCGCGTACAAATGCGGGTTCCGTTCTGCAAAGTAGCATATGCATTCTGAAGTATGTTGAGATCTGTACGCGGGTTTGGTTCTGGATAAACACGTATACACACGAAAATATTTTATGGAAAGCACGTACGAGTCTGCGCCAATATAAGATTGTAAGCAGTTTTTTTTGTAATAAATATTGAAGACAGAGACAACAACAATGATGGTTTTCTCCCACATTGGGTTTCCACCTTAAATCATGGTGTTCATGTTTGTTGCTTATGTGTGATGGTTTAATCTGTTCTTAACTGCACATGTTCTTAACGCAGGGTTGTGCTACTTCTTGGTGAACCTTCATAGTTCTTGCCGCAGGATCGACCACAAGCTGTCCCAATCTGGGAGGTCTGCTCTGCCCAAGATACTTTGGACAAAGGTTTCCCACTCATCTGTGACTGCATTGAGGGCAATCTTGACTATCACTGCATCATCTACGATTGCACCCGTTGCAGTCAGCTGATCCCTGATTGACTGCAATCTGAAGAGGAAATGCTCGATGTCATCTCCCTTGGTGATCATGAATGACCTCATTTGGGCCTCCAACAACATCTTTCTTTGCACTGATTTTCCCTCATATAGGGAAGTCAAGGCCTTCCACATCTCATTAGCTGTCTTCTTCTCAGCTATGTGTGGTACAATATGGTCCTTGATATTGTCCATTATCAGCCGCTTGGCATGCTAGGTAGCTTCTCTATGCTTCCGTAGGAGATCCTCATCTGTCAGTGTGGCCAGGGTTTGCTCTGCATGGTCTCTTAGACCATATGCCTCAAGGACAATCATGATTCTAGCTTTCCATACCGAAAAGTTTGAGAGGCCCTCTAACCTATCCTGATCACGCAGTCCATGAGGAGCCATCTGCTCAGAATGTGTCGGAGCTCCTCTTCTCTATGCTAGAGATCTTGGATCTAGGGTCCTTTTCGAACTGGGAACCCTCTGCTCCCTCTGACACTTGATTTCCCTCCTTGGAAATCTACCAGATCAACTATGATTCAACTTCTTCTTTGATCCTCTGATCAAACTGCAAGTTTCCTTTGGCAAGAAACTCTTTGAGGAGCTGATCTCTTCCCAAACTTTGTCACTTGTGCTAAGGTTAAAAATATGAAAACTTCACAAGTTTAACCCCACTAACTCCTCTGAATTTCTGCAACTTTTTTGCAGACTTTTTCTGGATCTGACAGATTCAGAGCTGAGTCACACTGGCTGCTGCTGCTGTTGCTGCCTTCCTCTGCGTGGATCTGCTCCTGAAACCTGCACTGTCCCTTCAAATTTGCTTTTCTGCTGCATTTCCAGCTGCTTTCTGCAGCTAGATCCTTTAGATTCTTCCGCTGGTGACCCTTCTAGATCTGCAATTGCTCTAATACCATGTAGAAATTTTTGAATCTTAATTGTTATGCATAAATTATTTCTGTTAATCCGGTTAAACTTGTCATACTTATACAAGTTATCAACTGAATAAATTCAAGTTAACCTCAAAGCAAAACACATAACAGATCTTTACCAATTCAGATCTATTATAAGCACATGCACACATAGACAAAGTGACATAGTTATTTCTGGACAAACTATCCCTGGAAAAACCCAATGTGGGAAAACCAGTCTCTGGCTGCTGGAGGTCTCTATTATTAAGAATATTTCTGAATACACAACTATGGGTTCTAGATCTGGAAAACCTTACAGAGAATACTCTAGATCTCCAGCACCTGGTTGATCTAAGACCACAATACTGACTGGTCCACACCCTCAAACGGGATTTACAGGACTCAGCGAGATCTAGGCCTAGAAACCCTAGATCTGCCCCTGAAAGACACTGCGTCAGCCTTTGAAGGCCTCCAAACGCTCAACACTGCCATTGGAAGGGACTGCGTTACCCCAGACTGGGTGACGCAGTCACTACGTTGCCCCTAAGAGTCTCTGCGTAACCCTTGAAGGGTTTCCTGAAAATCACGCTGTCCTTGCTGCTGCCTGCTGCTGCCTTCCTCTGCGCTGTCTTTCCTGATCTCTTCTCTGCTTGTGTATTCTAGACCTCGGGATCAGATCATCCCCTTGGTCTAAATTCCCCTCTCTGCAACTGAAACACTTGAGAATTCTTAGCAACCCCACCCTAGAATCTCAGCTTAGCTTCAGTGCTCTGCCTTTGTGTATTTTACAAATGACCCCAAGCCTTTCCTTTATACTTTTCTCGTTGACAAATCAACAACCAAGATTAAATCTTTAATCAATGGCTAAGATTAAAAGAAAGCTTGATCTGTGCGACTTAAGATAATTTCATCACATGTTTAATTAAATTCACTTTAATTATTTTATTTTCCTAAGTTTTAACTTAGGAACTACATTAAAATAATTAATTAATTTAATATCTCCTAAACCACATGAAATTTCCCAAATCCATTTCTGGGTCTTGTAGATCTAGTGTACTCTAGTCCCTCCACAAAGTTTGGGAGCTAGAGCACAACTCATGCTACCCCAAATACACAAAATCTCAACACTCCCTCTTAGCGTCAAGGGTGTGCTCTAGCAATACATCACACTCATGCATTACATGATTTTGGGCACACTGGTTCTGTGTTGCTGAAGCTTGGCCTCCTGCCGCTCAACTCTGCACTGCTGCTGCCATTCTGTATTGCTGCCCATGACTCTGCCACTGCCACTGCAATGACTGTACTGCAACTCTCTCTCAATATGTTGAATCTGTGCTGCTCATAGCACTGCCACTGCTGATCTGCTGCACTGCAACTTCAGTTATTGAGATAAACAACTGAATCTCTTGCCCAATCTTTGACAAACAAGTCAGATGCGCTGCATCCTCATCACTGAAGCTCCATAGGCTACAGATCTGTGCTGGCATCTAAAGAACGATGCACAGCTACAACTCTGCTTGCGTAATCAGTCTCCCTCTGCACTACTGAAGTCACATCAGCTCCTTGTGTTGAAATCTATCACGTTGCTACTGCACTGCGTTGTCGCTCTGAAGATCTCTGCGTTGCTACAGCTCTGCACTGCGTAAACATCACTGCTCTATGTTATTGAAGTCACATCAGCCTCTACGCTGCTACTGCTTCTACGCTGCTGCTGCTATGCTCTGCACTGCTCGTCCCAGCCTCCAGATCTGCCTCTGCCTCTGCCTCATTTGTGATCTATGCACCCACTGCTCCATTTGTCCCGTTACTGTCTTAAGGCTGCCGTAGCTCGCTTGTGATCCAAGAGATGAGCTGCTCAAGGATCCCGCCTTACATTCTATAGATCCTCTACAGATCCATGTCGCCCCACTTTCGTGGTTCATGAGCGCTCATGGCTACATCATCTTTGGACCCATCATCTGCCATCGCTGCTTTGGAAGAAGTTGCTTCCTTGCCCTTCTTCTTTTCTAGACAATGGCTGGCAAAATGTCCCATTTCTCCACATTGGAAACACTTGATCTTTGAAAGATCCTTCTTCTTCTTCGACTGCTTCATGCCGAGGCTGCATCTTCCTCCTCTTCCTTCTTAACTTTGCTCAACGCAGGGTTGTGCTCCTTCTTGGTGAACCTTCTTAGTTCTTCTTGTCGCAGGATCGACCACAAGCTATCCCAATCTGGGAGGTCCGCTCTGCCCAAGATACTTTGGACAAAGGTTTCCCACTCATCCGTGACTGCATTGAGGGCAGTCCTGACTATCACTGCATCATCTACGATTGCACCCGTTGCAGTCTGCTGATCCCTGATTGACTGCAATCTGAAGAGGAAATGCTCAATGTCTTCTCCCTTGGTGATCATGAATGACCTCATTTGGGCCTCCAACAACATCTTTCTTTGGACTGATTTTCCCTCATATAGGGAAGTCAAGGCCTTCCACATTTCATTAGCTGTCTTCTTCTCAGCTATGTGTGGTACAATATGGTCCTTGATACTATCCATTATTAGCCGCTTGGCATGCCCAGTAGCTTCTCTATGCTTCCGTAGGAGATCCAAATCTGTCGGTGTGGCCAGGGTCTGCTCTGCATGGTCTCTTAGACTATATGCCTCAAGGACAATCATGATTCTAGCTTTCCATACCGAAAAGTTTGAGAGGCCCTCTACCCTATCCTGATCACGCAGTCCATGAGGAGCCATTTGCTCAGAATGTGTCGGAGCTCCTCTTCTCTATGCTAGAGATCTTGGATCTAGGGTCCTTTTCGAACTGGGAACCCTCTGCTCCCTCTGACACTTGATTTCCCTCCTTGGAAATCTACCAAATCAACTATGATTCAACTTCTTCTTTGATCCTCTGATCAAACTGCAAGTTTCCTTTGGCAAGAAACTCTTTGAGAAGCTGATCTCTTCCCAAACTTTGTCACTTGTGCTAAGGTTAAAAATATGAAAACTTCAGAAGTTTAACCCCACCAGCTCTTCTGAATTTCTGCAACTTTTCTGCAGACTTTTTTTGGATCTGACAGATTCAAATCTGAATCACACTAGCTGCTGCTGCCGTTTGCTGCCTTCGTCTGCGTGAATCTGCTCTTGAAAACTGCGCTGCCCCTTCAGATCTGCTTTTCTGCTGCCTTTCCACCTGCTTTCTGCAGCTAGATCCTTCAGATTCTTCAGCTGGTGACCCTTCTAGATCTGCAATTGCTCTGATACCATGTAGAAATTTTTGAATCTTAATTCTTATGCAAAAATTATTTCTGTTAATCCGATTTAACTACTCCTACTTATACAAGTTATCAAATGAATAAATTCAAGTTAACATCAAAGCAAAACACATAACAGATTTCTACCAATTCAGATCTAGAATAAGCACATGCACACATATACAAAATGACACAGTTATTTCTGGACAAACTGTCCTCGGAAAAACCCAGTGTGGGAAAACCGGTCTTTGGCTGCTGGAGGGCTCTATTATTAAGAATACTTCTGAATACACAACTCTGGGTTCCAGATCTGGAAAACCCTACAGAGAAAATTCTAGATCTACAGCACCTGGCTGATCTAAGACCACAATACTGACTGATCCACACACTCAAACGGGATTTACAGGATTAGCCAGATCTAGGCATAGAAACCCTAGATCTGCCCCTAAAAGACACTGCGTCAGCCTTTGAAGGCCTCCAAATGCTCAGCGCTGCCACTGGAAGGGACTGCGTTACCCCAGATTGGGTGATGCAGTCATTACGCTGCCCCTAAGGGTCTCTGCGTAACCCCTGAAGGGTTTCTTGAAAATCACGCTGTCCTTGCTGCTGCTGCCATCTGCTGCTGCTGCTGCTGCCGTTTGCTGCCTTCCTCTACGCTGTCTTTCTTGATCTCTTCTTTGCTTCTTGTGTATTCTAGACCCTGGGATCAGATCATCCCCTTGGTCTAAATTCCCCTTTCTACAACTGAAACACTTGAGAATTTTTAGCAACCCTGCCCTAGAATCTCAGCTTAGCTTTAGTGCTCTGCCTCTGTGTATTTTACAAATGACCCCAAGCCTTTCCTTTATACATTTCTCGTTGACAAATCAATGGCCAAGATTAAATCTTTAATCAATGGCTAAGATTAAAAGAAAGCTTGATCTGTGTGACTTAAGATAATTTCATCACATGTTTAATTAAATTCACTTTAATTATTTTATTTTCCTAAGTTTTAACTTAGGAAATACATTAAAATAATTAATTAATTTAATATCTCCTAAACCAGATGAAATTTCCCAAATCCATTTCTGGGTCTTGTAGATCTAGTGTACTCTAGTCCCTCCACAAAGTTTGGGAGCTAGAGCACCACTGATGCTACCCCAAATACACAAAATCTCAACACTAAATTTTGTAGTAACATGCCTTTGCAGGGTATTGGAGAATCATCTAAATTGTCGTGACCTTCTCCTTGAGATGAGAGAGATGATGATATATCACATATCTTGAAAATCTGAGATCCTTGAGACTAGAACTGTTGTCAGGTTTGCTTTCCATGCAATTTTCTGGAACTAGTAAATTATGGTCTTGGTTATGAGATGTAATGATGACCTCTTTCTAATGAACAGAAATGCTTATTTTTCAAACGAAATGTTTAGTGAAAATTTGACTATTATATATGCCTAGAAGGAATATTTATAACATTGCATTTTGAAGGTGGAGTTGTTAATGTTTTTGCGAATTGTGAAATATGAACATTTCACTGTAGTGGACTTGTTGATACTAGATGAAAATGATGACCTCTTTCTAATGAACAGAAATGCTTATTTTTCAAACGAAATGTTTAGTGAAAATTTGACTATTTTATATGCCTAGAAGGAATATCATTGCATTTTGAAGGTGGAGTTGTTTAATGTCTTGGGGAATTGTGAAATATGAACATTTGTCACTGTAGTGGACTTGTTGATACTAGATGATTCATGAAATGAATGTACTTTATTATTTTTCTTAGAAAATACATGCTTTTTATTTTGTGTTCCTCCCGATATGCAAAACATTGCTAGTCCTAAAGCTAGGTTCTAAAAGTGTCTATTTATTTGTGAGAAAAACAATTCCCAAATTAAGATTATCTAGAGTTTAAACATTACAAAAGCTACATAGTACTAGTACACCTAGCATTCATGACAAAATGTTGCAGTTT
The DNA here is from genome assembly GCA_034641835.2 of Pinus albicaulis. NCBI lineage: Eukaryota > Viridiplantae > Streptophyta > Pinopsida > Pinales > Pinaceae > Pinus > Pinus albicaulis. The sequence continues at coordinate 1,062,692,164 of CM076581.1, read as the reverse complement.
ATAGTTAATTGTTTAAATTGTAGTTGTTGGTTTGAAATGCATTATTTGTAATGCTGACTATGAATTTGATGACGAGATAATTGGTTGAAAACTTTTTTTTCAGCTCTCAGATGGGGCTTTTGATTTTGTTATGGATAAGGGAGGCTTGGATGCATTAATGGAACCAGAGTTGGGTCCTAGATTGGGAATTCAATTCCTCTCAGAGGTCCCTATTAATCCTTAGATGTTTTGCTTCATTGCATGTCTTTTGTGAGCTGTTGTTCTTGCACTTAGGTTTTATAATCAGCATACTTGTTATCAATTCAGAAAAAGATGTATTAAATATCTAAATAGTGCTGACATTTTTGATCTGACAATTATGATAAATGTTAGGTAAAGCGAGTACTTAGAAGTGGAGGAAAATACATATGCATCAGCTTAGTCCAGACACATGTTATAGGTGTGTTCCACTACTACCCCTTAAATTATACTGCATTATGAAATGTGTTGATTACTATTAAGTTTTTATGTATTTATATACGTTTTGGCTAGGATTTCTTTTGCACCAGACACAACAATTTAGTTTCTTTATCATTCTATTGTTTATAATGCTTGTATTTTCCATAACTTCTTTGAGGGCGCCTTTTTATTCACAGATGTTTTTTTATCCTAATAGACAATGTAATCATCACTGTATTGAATCACATCCCAAAGCGATGACCTGACTTGCATTTTTGAATTTTAATTTGGCTTTTTCAGAATTGCTGTTCTCCAAGTTGAGGTTTGGATGGCAAGTCAGTGTTCATGCCATACCACAGCAATCTGCTTCTGTATCAAGTTATCATTCTTTCATAATAGCTGCAGTGAAAGAAAATTCGAGTGCATTGCATTCAATTGCAATGTCTTTTGATTCTACCTCTCTCACATACAATAAATTGCAGGTAGGAATTTTAGGAAATATGCAGATTAAATTTGACAGATTTTGTGAAATAAGAAATAATTCTTTAGTGTTTTGGACATGACATCGCTTCCTAGGTTCTTAATAATTTTTCTAACGATTTGTTGAAGATCAAGCATCTTCAATTGACTTCAGAAGAGAATTGGGAGATTGTTAGGTGGAATCCTTTTTGTTATAACTTATTATTGATGTATAGCTTTGTTTGAAGTCTTGATGTTTTCATGGAATGGCAGTGATTGTTTTTATTATCATAGAGTGGGAGATGATGTCTGTAGAGTTAATTTTTAACTAAAATACTGTACGGAAAAGTATGTGAGCTCAACTGCCATTTTTGTTAATTCAGGTTCAAGGTTTGTTAGATACCATTGCTAAGGAAAACAAACTGCGTAGTCAACATACTGGTGGTGAAGACATATTATACTCATTTGAGGAACTACAAATTGGTGCTAAAGGTGACATGAAACAGCTTGTTCCTGGCCGAAGGACAAGAATAATGTTGGGCGAGCCTGGCATTTCACGTTTTAACTACAGTGCTGTAATCATGGATTCTTATGAACGGTTTGGACCATTCTTGTATGGCTGTGGAGTTTTCTTGGTACCAAACGTGAGTTCTGATGTTCATTATAATATATCCTTTTCCATTGACAATGTAAATGCCAATAGTAGTAAGGCTTTTTTGCTGTCTTCTATTGTAATAAAATAGTTTGGTGAGATCTTTTCTCTTCTCTAAGAGAATAAATATATTGTCTTAGAAATATATTTATTTGGAGATGCGTCAACTGTTCCATCGTTGGCTGTGCATTACATTGCTGATTTGTTTTTCACTCCCATTAATAATTTTTGGTTACCTCAGTATATTATTAAAATTTCTCTGCTGGATCCAAAAGAATGAAAGCAAAAGTTTTCAGTATCCATGTTACTACTTTTGTTCAAGTGTTGAGAACAGGGTTGGCAGTCTGCCATTTTTCTACTAATGGTAATGGCATTTCTCTTTCTTTGGGGAAATTATGGTTATTCTATCATCCCCATCATATTTTTTCTCCAGTGTTGCTATTAACAATTTGAAAGTGCAGTTCATTTTGATATTCCATTTGCCTTAGAAGAAACATTTTATGACTGTTAGCATGTTTTTCTAAACAATTACTGGGTAAATTGTACTGATAAAAACTACAGTAAAAGCTGCAGCAGAAGATACATCACTGTATTGCTCCATACTACATAGAGTTTCAAAATATCTAATACACAGACCAAAAAGAGTTCTATTGCAAGCCTAAAACAGAGATTTTTTCATTATACAAAACTATGCAGTATCCATTGATGCTATATATTCTATAATACATGCCTAATATTCTAGTAGTCCTGGAAAATATTGAAATTAACAAAGAGCATAGCGGCTAGTTGCATCATGCAAACCTGTACTTTTTGGTTCAGGGTCTTGGTTCAAGATTTCCGTTTTCTCATGAAGCTGGTGCACAGTGTTGGACATTGGGTTCAATGCTCCTGGTGTGTTCCAAACTTCCATGACATGAACTAACTGCTTCTCGTGGATCCTAAGTTTAGCGATTGTAGTGGAGACTAATCCCTGTGGGTTTTGGTCTAACAGCGATCGTGATTCTAACAACTGGTATCAGAGCAATAGATCTTGAGTTTGAAACTCACTTGGCTCGTGCTGGGGTGGAGATTGTTGGACATTAGTTTCAACACTCCCCGTGTGTTTCGTGACATGGACTAACCGCTTCTTGTGGATCCTAACTTTGGTGATTGTAGCAGAGACTAATGCTTGCTGGTTTTGGTTGAACGACAATCATGATTCCAACAAGTGGCATCAGAGCAACAGGTCTTGAGTTCACCTGGCTTGCATTGGGGGGGGGGGCGGGGAGATTGTTGGACACTGGGATCTGTTAGCACTCTGTAATTCCTCCAGGATGAGGAGAGGAATCCAAAGGTAACCACAAACCACTGAGGCTGGAATCTTGCCCTTCCAGCCTCAGAGAGTGCTCTCTCTGTTCTAATCTTCAATCACTTAGATCTTAGGCTAGGTATGGTGCTCAAAGGGGAATAAATTTTATTTGTTTGCTGGCAGGGAAGAAGACAAATCCATTGGGCACGGAGTCGTGTCAAGTTGATGATTTTCCAGTAAGGGGATGAAGAGATGAGAGATCATTTTACAGGGGCAAGGTAGGCAGTTCTTCTGATGTTTTTGATCAAATTCGTTGTAGTAGGGTGAACAAAAGAATAGTGAACAAATGACAAATAAAACATCTAACTAGAATGATGAATTTTAAATGTCATCAGAGAGGAAAAACATCAGTGTTACACGGGGTCTCGCCCCCCACCTAGGGGTCTAGATTCCTCGCCCCCTCGCGCTCCGGGGTCTTGGGGACTTCTAGGGAACGTTTCCCTCACGCCCCCGCACACCCCCTTTCACGCCCCCTCACACCCCCCTTCACGCCCCCTCACGTCCCCTCACCGCCCCTTTTAGTTTATGGTTTCGTGTTAAAAGTTGATGTGCCACTTAACATACTTGAGAATCCAAGTGATTCTGATTCAGATGGTGACATGGTTGATCTTGATATATTCGTGCAGAAGTTGGATGCAGAGACTAGTGGGGCATTAACTTGAGCATTTATGCTCATTTATCATTATGATGATATGATTTGATATTCATATGTTATGTTTTATGTTTTATGTTTCAGACATAACTTATTTGCGTTTTAGTTTTATGTTTTAGACTTGAGTTGTAAACTTCAGTTTAAACTCTATTTTGAATCTTGATATAATATGTCATATGATATCTTAAACTTTATTTTCATTGTACATTGTTAGTAGTTACATTAATGATTATGTAGTTACAAACTTACAAACTTACATGCATGATTGTATGATGTATGTTTTAACTTTTAACTTTTAAATTTGTTTCAATTATATGATTCATCATTCATCGATTTGTTATTTTATCATTTATGATTTATCTTTCATGATGCAAGTGTATGATGACTGTATATACATTCCTTGCAAAAATATAGTTACATTTTAAATATTAAATTTTATAATTTTTATGACCCCGACGACCCCCCACGTTTCCTGAAAATTGATAGGGAGCTTTTGCATAGGCCGCTCCCGCGCTCCCTCGCCCCCTCGCTCCCACCTCCAGGGGACTTGGTGGAACATTGAAAAACATTAATTGTTTAGAAAATTATAACAGAGCACCTTATCAGTGAGTTCTGGGATAAATCTTTGCTTTAGCTAAACAAGAAGACATACACTCAAAGCATGATGATAACAAATAGAAAACTTACAATACAAGGAAGCACATCATCATAGAAACCGACACAGGAATCCCTGTAAAATTAGACCTCCAGTCTGCTTCATTCACTGTAAATATATCACAAAAGTACAATGGCACAATGTATCTTCTTCTAAGACCTGACCAACCCCGTGCTTCATCAAAATTACAACATAAATAGATCATAAACAATTAGTTCCAACCTCTAGGAACCAAATTCCCTAAAAGGACTTCTGTTTCTCTCTATAGCAGCAGTGAATATAGAACTGTATTTCTGAAAACTAGGCGCTGTTTGACCAAAGTTTTTTTAAACAAATTTATATTAAATATAAAGCCTAAATCGAGCTTTAAAGTCCTTAGATGCCTCAAAACATTAACAAATACCATAAAAATTAATTACATAGCTTTGAGACATGATTTTTTCGGTCAAAAGGCTGACTGTGTGGAGCTGCGCAACATCCTAGTCCAGAAAAAACACAGCATAGAAGTGCAGCGAATTGATGGTTCATATAGTTCCGATCACTCCGAGTTGCTTGATGACTGATGCACGTGTGAAATACCCTGGACATCATTAGCTTCCCCTTCAGAAACCTCATTTCATTATGCAAACTTCCAACTCTCAAAACTCCACCTACAGCAAAAGCGCAACGCCTGTATGAAAGTGCAGCGAAACCTGTCCTCCATGGTTTTGACCAGTACTGAGGTCTCTGAACAAGATGCACAACCTACTGATGATGCTGCCAATCCTGAAAACCCTTTTCAAACCTCCACTCACCAAAAAGTTGAAAAAATTTCTCATTCCCATCAAAACCCTAATGCTTTGCCAAAATGCAAAATTACTGTGTGAGCTGCTCCTTTGAAAAAGCTTCATGGTTTATGGAGTCTGACTGATTGTGCCCCCAATAATACTTCAAACAGTACATGACCTCCTTATCCACTCCCATTCAACCAGCATACTTAGGCAAAAAAAAAAAAACATAACTACTTGATTTACCTATTCCAATACTCGGACTTTGGCTTCTTCAGCCAATAAATCAAGCTTTACCTCTGTCCTTCTTTTGTATTTCCTGCAACTGCTGCTTGGTAGCCCTTAACTCCTTCCTCATGGTGAGGTTCTGTCTGCAGATGTTTTTTAGCTGCCTGTACAAAGGAAGAGACCTTTTCAGCATATGCTTAACATTTGACATGGCTGGCTCACACATGTTCAAATGGCCATACATCGTTTTCCTGGCCCTTTCATCTTGCTTCTTAAGTCTAGAGATTTCCTTCTGGGCTTTCTTCAACTGCATCCTCAACCTGTTGAAAGCATGTTGCCCTTCATCTATCTCAACCTTCTCCTCTTTTTGCATTGACTTTTCCTCCTTTAGCTGTAACTTTCTTGCTGAGGGCCTGGTCACAGGAACCGTTGTTGATGAAGCCTCTAACTTTTGAATGTCCTTTGTTGCTAACTTCTTTTTGCCTTTATTCTTGGTGACAGATGGTGCAGCCTTTATCACTGGTTCTTCTTCATCAAACTTAGCTGTCCTTTCTAAAACAACCTTCTTTGATTCCCTATTGTCATGCTGCAATTGGGCAATAACCAAGTGTGCTTTCTTTAACTGTTTTTGTAATTCCAAAATCTCCTTGTCTTTATCTCCTGGGATAATATCCTCTGGTATAGTCTCTAAAGCTTCAATTGGCTGCTGAAGTGTTTGTTCTAGAGGAAATTTCTTTGCAGTGGCTCTAGTGAGGGGCTTCTTGGGAACCTTCACTGCTTCATGAGAAAAATGCAGCTTTTTACCCTTTTTCTTTAATGATGGATGAACTGAAATTGATGGCCTTTTCACTGAACTTTCAAGTTTCAACTGGTGATTGTATATCTCTTGCCACTGATGATGGTGTATCCTTCTAAGTTCTTACTCAAAGAACTATTTGGTAAGTCAGCTGCCAACTTTGAAGAATCTATAAGTGATTGCCATGATTGATTTCTCCTATTTAGTTCTTCTACCACCAACAACTTAGTTAAAGAGAAGTGGAAAAGACTGGACTCCACCTGGCTTTGCTTACCTTGATCTTTGTCTGCCATCTTACTAAGGCTTCTGAACAAATAGAAAGGTAGATTCTAAGGACTCTTTTAATCTCCACCATTGATCTAGAGGGCTTATATCTAATCTCAGCCTTTGATCAAAAGGGTAAGGGTTCTCCTAACTAATGAAGTTAAAAAGAAGGAAAAGGCTGTAATATTTAATTTTTAGCCAATTTACTTTATAAAGTTAAAGTCAGTTAATAAAGTGGGTTAGGAGACATTCAACCTACACTTAGGAAATAAAACACTTTCTTAAGTCACTTGAGCTCATTTAATTAATAGCGTGGGGCCCAGGGGGTCGAAGTGACAGCATGGGGATAGTGGCAGCGTGGGTCCAGGGCAGCGTAGAGATGGATGGACAGCGTGGCCAAGAGGGACAGCACAGTTTTGGTGAGGCCTACGGGAGAGAAAGGCACTCCAAGCATAAAAAGGGAGAGAGGCCCTTCATTTGCTCATTCGATTATGCATCTTGTTTTGTTTATTGACATTGAGCACGCTTTTGCTGTTGAGCAAAGTCTGCAAGTGCTGTTTAGCACATAGGGTGTCTCCGAGCTGAGAACCCAACCTCAGCCCCAGGGGACTTCGAGTCCCTGCTCGGGTGAGGAGTTCTATCATTCGATTTTAAGGTGGGAGCTATAACATCTACAACAGGGATTACACACTTGCTTGGGCAACGTAGTCTTGAGGAGAGACCACGCAGTTCTTGGAGTAGGTAGTGCCGGGAGCTGAGATTTATCAGGGGATTCAGCCCGGGATAGTGCAAAGGGGTCAACCCTTAGCTATTCCATCATTTTGTCAGAGGAGGAGGTCACCATTTGCAGAGACATATTCAGGGCCAACATATTCCATTGGGACAGCGTGATTTCTCTAGAGGGGTGATTTTCCGGGGTCATCCATTCCAGAAACCCTTTTTGGGATTTTCTGGGTATTGAGTGAGGAGCTCATTCCCAAAGTCCCATATTTTTCTGAGCAGGGGAACAACCCCAAAGAGTCATCTTATTCCAATAGCAGCAACAGTTTGGCAGTAGCAGCAACAACATTTTGGAGATAACACGGTCATTGATAGAGCAGCCATTCCGGGAGTATTTCTGGGAGTATCTCTAGCTTGCCTTGTGCAAGCCAAGGTTCCATCATTCCGATCACCTTTTGTACTCATTTCCGCTTTCAGTTATATAATAAAATGGCTCAGCGTTCTCCATGTTTTGCATTCTTTGTGTGATGTCTCTCTATTTGCTATAGTTACATGTTTATGTTGCTTTATATTGCTGTTTATTTCTACTTGGAATATTACAGTGGTATCAGAGCTCATAGACTTGGCTCAACCTGTGGAGCAGATTGTCTATGACACCCGCAGGTAAACCTTACATCACTTACCGGGGAAGGAGGTATAAGGAACAAGAGAGGCAGCTTGAGGCCACTTTTGGAGAAGGTGACCGCATTCTGGTAGCGGACACAGAAGAGGAGGAACCAATGGCAGAGGAGAAGGATGAAGGGAAGGAGTTCAGGGAACTTCTCCTAAAGTCTGTGCAGGAGTTGTCGAGGAGGATAGAGGAGATGGGACAGAAGTTCATCGCAGACTAGAGACGGTGTGAAACCTCAAGGGGTTTCCACACCGGAGAAGGGTCTGGCACATCCCATCACTTGCAGGAGCACCTCACAGCGTAGCAGATGGCATCACTGATTCCCCCACGTTCCACGATGCCCACATTTCTAGCTAAAGGCATGGGGGCGGGAGCACCTCAGGAACCAGAGCCGGTTCACATGGGGGATTATTTTGCCGAGTATCAGTACTATGGGCGAGAGTTTGGTGAGGCTCTCACTTTCCGTGACTTTGTGCAGTGAAAGAAGGACAATAGACCCCGTAACTAGAACAGAGGGGCCAGATACACTCAGGATGGGGATGTACAACGTATAATGGGCATATTTTACCTGCCAACATTTGACGGATCCTCCAAGTGTTCGGCAAAGGCTTGGGTGGAGAAGTTGGATATTTACTTCCAGCTCAATTGAATGGCAGAGGGAAAGGCCATCAAGGTGGCAGCGCTGCACCTGGAGGGCGAGGCCCATGATTGGTGGTTCCACGGTATGGCAACGCTGGGGCACTCATGGGTGACAACATATGCAAAGTTTACACGGAGGCTGATAGAGTGGTTTGATTGGAGGGATCCGGAGGAGCACTTTGTTGAGCTAACTAAGCTCAAGCAGACCGAGAGTTCGGACACATACATTTTCTAGTTTTTGAGACTCTCCGTGATGGTGCCTGACTTGTCTTCAGCCAAGATGATTTACATGTTCATTGATGGGTTGGTAGAACCTCTTCAGGGGTTAGTTTGATCGACTTGGCTAGATACACTTCATGATACAGTTGGGAGGACTAGGGATTTGCAGGATGCCCTACCCAGGACCAGAGCCCCTTTCCCCCAGAGACCGACATTTCAGCCGAAGGGGAAGGACACGAGGGTTCCGCCTCCAAAGGGGAACTAGAACCGAGGGCCTTTGGATGATGAGACCCAGAGAGATTTGAGACGGAAGAAGCTATGCTTCACATGCCAAGAGCCATGGGCACTGGGACATCGTAGTGTTGCGGGGAAGGCACACTATATCAAGGTTTTCTCCGACAGTGACGAAGAAGATGAGTATGAGGAGATGGAGGTAGGTTGCAGTAGTGTGGTACAGAGAGGAGATCATCCACCACCTCCACCACCAGGAGAAGGAGGGGCAGCATTTGCACCTACCGGGGGAGTCCTTGCTTCTTTGCGAGGGGTTCCCAAATACTCGACACTGCGTGTTCGAGGTACTGTGCAGGGACAACGTGTTTCGGTATTAGTGGACAGTGGGGCTACCCACAATTTTATTGATGCACAGTTGGTAGAGCGGAGGAGCATACCGACAGAGAGCTTTGATGGGTTTTTGGTACTAGTTCTAGGTGCCAGAACCATGCAGTGTGCCAGATATGTGCCAGCCTTGGCAGTGACTATGGGACTTACACTCTGACAAATCATTTCTTTGTGGTGGACATTCTAGACACCAACGTGATATTGGGAGTGCAGTGGTTGATCACGCTGGGAAAGGTCACCACAAATTGGGAGACCTTGGAGATGGAGTGGACGGACAAGAAGACCGGGAAGCACGAGATGATTCGGGGCATGCACACTTATCCGCCACAGACAGTTTCAGCACACCGGATGGAGGCAGACTTCTAGAAGGGAGATATAGAGTGGGTAGTGGAGCTGCGTGTTTCAGAGGCAGGGTCTACAGGGCATGCCATACACCCAAATGTGCAGTCTATCTTGTACAGATATGCCACGGTTTTCAAAGATATACCACCAAGGCAACCACCAGATCGGGGGTTTGACCACACCATTGAGCTGGAGCAGGGCATCCAGGCTGTGATTACTACACCCTATAGGCATCCTAAGGCCTATAGGGATGAGATTGAGAGGGCCATTCATGAGCTCTTAGCACTAGGGCACATCCGTCCTAGCACTAGCCCATTTGCTTCTGTTGTACTGGTGAAGAAGAAGGATGGCACACTGAGGATGTGCATTGATTATCGAGCTCTCAACAAAAAGACCATGAAGAACCGATATCCCATTTCACGGATTGATGAGTTGAGGGGATCGAAGTTCTTCTCGAAGATTGATTTAAGATCAGGGTACCACCAGATTCGCGTGAGGGACCAGAATGTTCCCAAGACCGCTTTCAGATGTCACTGCGGTCACTTCGAGATTTTGGTGATGCACTTTGGGCTAACCAACGCACCAACCACCTTACAGTCTTGCATGAACCACATTTTCCGTGATCAACTGAGGAAGTTTGTGCTGGTATTCTTTGATGACATTTTGATATACAACCGGACATGGGAGGAGCATTTGCAGCACATTGAGGTTGTATTGTGCATATTGGAGGTGCAACATTTTTATGCTAAGCTCTCCAAGTGCGAGTTTGGATTGACAGAGATGCTCTATTTGGGGCATATCATTGGTGTGGACGGAGTGAGGGTCCACGAGGAGAAGATCAGGGCCATCCGGGATTTGCCAGAGCCGAAGAACATGACGGAGCTTTGGGGGTTTCTAGGCATGTGCACCTACTACCTGAAGTTCGTCAAGGGATTTTCCCAACTTGCTGCACCCCTCATAGATCTTACAAAGAAGGGGCATTCAGTTGGACAAACACAACGCGAGGGCCTTTGACAGGCTCAAGGAGGTGATGAGCAGTTGTCCAGTTCTTGTGTTGCCAGATTTCACACAGCCTTTCGTCCTTGAGTGTGATTCGCAGTTTTGATGCAGGGGGCCACCCCATAGCTTTCGAGAGCAAGAAGCTATTGCCGCATGAGAGTTTGTATCCCATATACGACAAGGAAATGCTGGCTATTATGCATGCACTGGCCAAGTTTCGACAGTACTTGGTGGGGAACAAATTTAGGGTGAGGACTGACCACAACAACCTTCGGTTCTTTTTAGAGCTGAAGCAATTGTAGGAGAGGCAGCAGAAGTGGGTCAGCAAGATCCAGGCATACAATTTTGACATTGAGTAAGTCAATGGGAAGAACAACGTGCTGACCGATGCTCTCTCACGCAGACCGACAATGTTGTCCCTGATGAGTTTAGACACGGATTGGAGGGCTCAGTTGCTGGTAGAGTACTCCAAAGACCGTTTTGCCTTTGAGATCTTGGACGGACAGGTCATAGATGACAGATACAAGGTGATGGATGAGGTGATATACTTCAGAGATCGGATCTTCTTGACTGGGGGCTCTCTGCTCAAGGAGAAGGTGTTGCATGCCTCACATGACTCACCACTATCAGGCCACTAGGGGTTCACCAAACCCTACAGGGCCATCAGAGAGAGGTTCTCTTAGAAGGGCCTCAACGAGGATGTACTCCGGTATGTCAGGGAGTGCGAAGTATGTCAGCGGAACAAAGGGGAGATGATCCATCCAACAGGATTACTACAGCCTCTTCCCATTCCAGAGGGGAAATGGGAAAGCATATTGATGGATTTCATCACAGGGTTGCCTGCGGTGCAAGGCAACGACTGTATCTTTGTAGTCGTTGATCGGCTGACAAAGTACGCACACTTCTTTTCCATATCAGCATGGTACACAACAGTGCAGGTGGCAGAGTTGTTTTTCAGGGACGTTTTTAGGTTGCATGGTCTTCCAAAGACCATTTTTAGTGATTGGGACAGCCATTTCATGGGCGGCTTTTGGCAGGAGCTCTTTCGTTTGGTGGGTATAGAGTTGTCTCCGAGGGCCAGTTACCACCCTCAGACGGATGGGTAGACGGAGATAGTGAACAAGTGGTTGGAGGGCTACTTGCGAAACTATGTGACAGGGCAACAGAAGGCATGGTTACGATGGTTGCACTTGGGGGAGTACTGCTACAACACTACTTTCCACATGTCCATTGGTATGTCTCTGTTCTACGCTTTATATGGATATCATGCTTTATCTTTTGCTGACGTGATGTTTGGTGCTAGTAAGGCCCCTAGGGCCAAAGACTGGATCCAAGAGAGCCAGGATATACTTCGGGCCCTCAAGGACAACTTAGCTACAACACAGAACCAACAAAAATTGTATGTTGACAGAGGACGGGTTGAGAGGTAGTTTGAGGTAGGGGACTTGGTCTACCTACGGCTTCAGCCATACCGGCAGTCCACACTGAAGCAGAAGGGGGCCGAGAAGCTCAAGCCCCGCTTCTATGGACCATACAAGGTGATACGCAGGATCGAGGAGGTTGCATATGAGTTGGAGTTACCCACAGGTAGCAGGATCCATAGCATCTTCCATGTATCTTGCCTAAAAAAGGCATTGGGGCAGCAAGTGACTGCAACTGAGGAGCTTCCACCAACAGATGATGAGGGGCATTTGGTGCTACAGCCAGAGGCCATCATAGATACCCGGGAGAGGCAGCTACGGAGCAGGATAGTCAGGGAGTATTTGGTGAGGTGGAGGAACTTGCCGGATGAGGATGCCACTTGGGAGAGTGAAAAGATTTTGCAGCATCCATCATTGCAGTTGCTTGAGGACAAGCAGCGTTTTGGCGGGGAGGACTGTAATATTCCCAATTAGCAGCAGCTAATTGGTAATATTTATTTTTGGCCAATTTACTTTATAAAGTTAAAGTCAATTAATAAAGTGGGTTAGGAGACATTCAACCTACACTTAGGAAATAAAACACTTCGTAAAGTCACTTGAGCCCATTTAATTAATAGCGTGGGGCCGAGGGGGTCGAAGTGACAGTGTGGGGACAGTGGTAGCGTGGGCAACGTGGGTCCAAGGCAGCGCAAAAATGGATGGACAATGTGGCCAAGAGGGACAACGCAGTTTTGGTGGGGCCTAGGGGAAAGAAAGACACTCCAAGCATAAAGAGAGAGAGAGGCCCTTGATTTGCTCATTCGATTATGCATCTTGTTTTGTCTATTGACATTGAGCACGCTTTTGCTGTTGAGCAAAGTCTGCAAGTGCTGTTTAGCACACCGGGTGTCTCCGAGTGGAGATCCCAACCTTAGTCCCGGGGGACTTCGAGTGCCTTTTTAGGTGAGGAGTTCTATCATTCGATTTTCAGGTGGGAGCTATAGCATCCACAATAGGGATTACACACTTGCTTGGGCAGCGCAGTCTTGAGGAGAGACCGCACAGTCTTGAGGAGAGACCACGCAGTCCTTGGAGGAGGTAGTATCGGGAGCTGAGATTTATCAGGGGATTCAGCCTGGGATAGTGAGAAGGGTTCAGCCCTTAGCTATTCCATCATTTTGTCAGAGGAGGCCACCATTTGCAGAGACATATTCAGGGCCAGCATATTTCACTGGGACAGCGTGATTTCTCTAGAGGGGTGATTTTCCGGGGTCATCGATTCCGGAAACCCTTTCTGGGCTTTTCTGGGTATTGAGTGAGGAGCTCATTCCCAAAGTCCTATATTTTTCTGAGCAGGGGAACAATCCCAAAGAGTCAGCTTATTCCAGTAGCAGCAACAGTCCGACAGTAGCAGCAACAGCATTTTGGAGATAACTCTGTCATTGATAGAGCAGCCAGCCATTCTGGGAGTATTTCTGGGAGTATCTCTGGCTTGCCTTGTGCAAGCCATGGTGCCATTATTCCAATCACCTTTTGTACTCATTTCCACTTTTAGTTATATAATAAAATGGCTCAGCGTTCTCCATGTTTTGCATTCTTTGTGTGATGTCTCTCTATTTGCTGTAGTTACATGTTTATGTTGCTTTATATTGCTGTTTATTTCTACTTGGAATATTACAAAGGCATAGGGCTCATTATTCTACATGTGAAGTGTTGAAGAGAAGAGCTGGAGAGGGGAAGTATACTGTGAGATAACAGTGGCTGTTAGAAGGGAAATACATATCAGCTGTGAGAAAACAGTGGCTGTTAGAAGGGAAATACATATCAGCTGTGAGAGAAATCACCTCAGGGCACGAGTTCCTAGCAGAGAGATCTGTAGCAGGCTCAGCGAAAATTTTGGGCCATGATTTTAGGGAGTCCAATTTCCACGTTCATCGCAGTTTTTGGGCTGAGTTTCTAGGAACACCAGGTCCACATTTTAAGGTGGTTTAGGTCTGCAAAATGCTGGAATTTCCAGCTTAAGTTTGGTAGTGAGTAACTGGCTGAAATGCAAGGAGATACAGTCTGTCTGAAGCTACTAACTCAAGGCTGAAAGTGTGCTCCAGAGGGACCATTTCAGAGGTATTTAATGCTATGCTGTGGCTTGAATTACAAGGAGCTAGTAGAGATACACAGTGTTGAATTCAAGGACAGAAGTTTCAGTCTAGAGGTTCAAATTTCTGAGCAAAGAAACCTGAGCAAAGGAGGCGGAAAATACCTTGGACAGTGGCCTGAGTTACAAGGCAGGTCCAAACTTGTTGCGAACAATGGCCCAAATTCCTAGGGAGATAAGTACCTCTTTATGTATTTCATACTGTACAAAATTCTCTGAGAATTGAAGCAAATAAAATCTTTCTTATACTAGTTTTTGCCTTGTGGGTTTTAACTTTTTCCAGGGTCACTATTAGACCAAAATTCAGTGTGTAAAAATTCTGTGCATGCTTGTTTATTTTCTGTCAGCTGTAAAGTGTGAAAAGAAGTAGAGTAGTCCTGAAATGTTTCTCTGAAAATTGCATTAAGTTTATATATCAGCTAACATGTGGGGCCGTGGGCATTAAACTCTATGCAAAGCCTTTGAAACTTGGTTGGAACTACAGATCCTAAAGTTTCTACATGGTATCAGAGCCTATGAACCTAGAATGAACTTTTAATTGACAAGAAAATATACCAGCAAACAAACCTTCTGCTATAAGACAGTGAACTAAAACCTGCCTATACATACTAGAGTACAGTGGTTGAGAGGGAGGAGTGACAGTCTTCAGTGATTGAGGAATTTGTGTTAGTTGTGGAGGTCAGATGGCTACTGGTTTGGGGGTGGAGGATAGGTTGAGTGGGGCTGAAAATTTTGGTTCCTGGAAGGAGAGAATGATGATGCTGCTTGAGAAAGTTGAGGTGTGGGACATTGTGGAAAATCCAGTGTAACCTCCCACTGATCCAGCTTATGGTTGACTTCAACAAGCAGAATGTGAAGACAAGGAGAATCATTCTCGATGCTATGAAAGATCATCGATTCCCTCATGTGACAAGAAAGAGGTTTGTCTACGAGATGTGAGATTCCCTTGTCACGCTTCACTAGAGATCCAATGAGAATAGGAAAATGGTATTGCGTTAGAAGTTAAGAAACACCAAGATGACCAAGTTGGACATGGTGACCTTATAGCTCACCAAGATCACATAGGTGAGAGGTGTGTTAAAATTGGACAACTACGTCCAAATTCCATGTTGTAATGCTCAGATGAAGATACCGATATTTTTATTGGGTTCCTCTTTCGGAGAGGTGTAAGATCGATATAAAATTGATCTTAATCCGATGAGCAGAACATTTATTTTGAATTTATTATTTAGAATAAATGATATGTGGAGGTCAGCCTTAAGGTTTTACACCCCCAGCAGATGTGTCACACACCTCAATGATGGATATAAATACAGTCAACATTGGAGAGCATTTCACTCACTCATCACAACTCTTCTCCTCTTCTGATTTAGGACGAGCTCCTTGGAGACAATTTCGATACACACGTGGGAAGAAGGACGAATTACTGCAGCCAGGAAGAGGGACGAATTTACTGCAGCTAGGGTTTCCATGCAAGTTTGACCAGCGTTGACTTTGGTCAACGCATGGTCCAAAGAGGCTGAAAATTGGTGGAGACTTTGGGAGGCCGTACACATTGGCACAAGAACCGAGGTCAAAAGGTTGACCGAAGTTGGAGCTGCGTTGACTTTATTGCTGCTGCCCTGCGTTGACTTTTCTGGACTATGTTGACTTTTCTGGGGTTGACTTTGAGTTGACTGGGTGACTGTTTTGAGGACTGTTGTGACACATTCTGGGTTGGCTGACCAAGAAGACTTTGCGGGTTGAAGCATTCTGCTAACCGACGTAACGCACCAACACATTCTCCTGTTTCTGGTTTGTCTTCTATAGATCTACTCGTATGTTCTATCAACATTTTACTTAACTGTTTGTGTGATTACTGTAATAAAAGTAAAGTTCAATCAAGCATAGAACATCTACAAAAATTTACATGGTATCAGAGGTGAGGTGAAGACAAGCCCTAACTTATAGCAATCACCAATTAAGAAAAATGGGTTCCACAAGTTATGGTTTCAAGGAGGATGACAAGCTGACTGGAAGGGATGACTTCCATAATTGGAAGATGATATTAGATCTCAAATTGGAAGACCATGATCTCATGGACTACGTACTGGGTAAGATACAAGAACCTCTATCCACTGCTACTGCTGCTACTAAAACCAAGTATAAGAAGGGGGAGATCAAAGCAAAGCTAATGATCAGGGAATCACTTTAAAAGTGCAGTTTTGCACATGCTCGAGCTAGAGCACATCGAGAGATGTATGACAAAGTAGAACAAATGTTCAAGGTAAACAATGCAAACCAAGTGCTATTCTTCAAGAATCAATTGAAGAATCGGAAGAAGGACTATGTATTGGGTAAGATACAAGAACCTCCATCCACTGCTACTGCTGCTGCTAAAACCAAGTATAAGAAGGGGGAGATCAAAGCAAAGCTAATGATTAGGGAATCCATACATAAAAGTCTGGTTGCCTACATATCTGAGCTAGGCACATCCAAAGAGATGTATGATAAGATGATACAAATGTTCAAAGTAAACAATGCAAACCAGGTGTTATTCTTCAAAAATCAATTGAAGAATCTGAAGAAAGGTAGGGATGAGTCTGTCCAAACATACTTTCTGAAACTGACCAAGATCAGGAACAATATTTTGGCTATTGGGGAGACAATTTTCGATCGTGAGATGGTACTCACCGCACTTGGAGGGCTCCCATATGAATGGTAAGTATTCAACACTACCATTATCAAAAATAATACAATTCCTAACTTTGACGAGCTACTGTCAAGATGCATGCAAGAAGAGACAAGAATGAAGGAATACTTAAAATGACAGTAAATGCCGCCTACGCCGCCATTCTAGAAAGAAGAACTCTGTGGTCCTAAGAACAAAGGAAGAGCAAGGGTTCAAGAAAGAAGGCAAGTTTCACTTGTTATAGGCCAGGTCACTATGCTGTAGAATGTCCGTATGTCCCTTTCATGAAGGATGAGAAGGATTCTCCTGATAGTGATGACAACAACAACTACCGAAGGAATGGAAATCAAAGAAACGACAGGTCCAAAGGAAAGAGGAAGGCTCCCTCTGGTGAAAACAATCAACCGTTCAAAAGGTCTAGAAACTCCAGGTATGAGGAGTCAAATGTTATTGATAAAATAAATGAATACATTCTTGTATCTGCTCTCCCTGTTGCATCCCCACCCGACACTATGGATGTCTGGCTGGTAGATAGTGGTGCCTCAAGACACATCACTGGGTTCAAGGAAGCACTCTCTAACATGGTTGAGAAGGATACTAATCTGGAAACTATCCTTGGAGATAATGCCACATATCCCGTAAAAGGGACAGTGACTGTGACCCTCCACTTGTCTCAAGGACAAATCCTACATTTACAAGATGTACTCTATGTACCAAATCTGACGAAGAACCTTGTGTCTATATTGGCCATGGAAGACAAAGTGTTCAATGTGACATTCACTGATGGAAATGTGCTCATGTGGAAGAAGAGCTTCAAGGAAGCTATCACGATTGGGTTTAGAGTTGGAACACTCTACCAGGTTGGAGGAAGTCCACTGGGAGCAATGACATGTGATACTATCTGACAGACTGAACTATGGCACCGGAGGTTTGGACACCTTCATTACAAGGCCCTTCCCGAAGCAAGGAAGTTGGTGACAGGGATGCCCGATTTTGGAAATAATCATGAAGGTGTATGTAAGGGTTGTGCTGAAGGAAAGCATGCTAAGGGACCTTTCCTCTCATAAGTGTCATAAAGACATCTCGATATTTGCAACTCGGTCCATTCTTGAGCCTTATCTGGTATAAGTTACCCAGGAGCAGTCCCCGGGGAGATGCTCTACTTATATGACATTCATCGATGACTCCCTCCCGCAAACTCCGGATATACTTTGAAGAAGAAGGATGAGGTTCGTGTTCCACCTTCAAAGCCTACAGAGAAGAAGATCAAGATTTTGGAGGACCGACAATGGCATCAACAGAAACAAATGAGTTCAAGGACCCCTGCAGAGCTCTGGGATTAAGAGGGAGACTTACTACCGCCACACTCCCGGGAGCGGTAGCCGATGCTAGTTAACGAAAGAATAGCAGTGGACCATTGTGGAAGCTGCCCGTGCCATGCTATGTGACCAGGATCTACCGAAGTTTCTGTGGGGAGAAGCTGCGAATACTGCTGTATACATTCAAAACCGATGTCCGCATTCCGCTCTAGACTCCAAAACACCCAAAGAGGTTTTCTCTGGCAAGAAACCTGACGTCTCACATTTTAGAGTTTTTGGATGTCCTGTTTACTTTCATGTGCCGAAAGAAAAGAGAAGCAAGCTGGATGCTTCTGGGAAGAAAGGAATGTTTGTGGGCTATAGTGAAACTTCGAAGGCCTATAGAGTCTATGTTCCTGGTCAAAGGGAAGTGGAGATATGCCATGATGTCACCTTTGACGAAGATGCTTCCCTGAGGAAAGTAGTAGACCTTCCGAGATCTGAGGAAAATCATGAAACAAGGCCTGGAAATCAAGAAGAACCGTAGGATGAGACAATGCTTGATGTTGAAGGACCAATGGACCCAATAGATCCATCTCCTTCACTGAGAAAGAGACCATCATGGCTCAGGGACACCCTCGAAGATGCTGAGGGACATGCTGCCCCAAGGGGGACATTCCGAGAAAGCAAGAAGCTGTGTAGATACCAAGGGTATCTAGCTGCCATGAGTACTATTGTACAATCTGAACCTGGATCTTTTGAGGAAGCCATAAAGCATCAAGTCTGGAAGGATGCTATGCACGAAGAATATGAGTCCATAATGAAGAATGATGTTTGGGATGTGGTTCCAAGACCGAAGGACAAATCAGTTGTCACCGCAAAATGGCTCTACAAGATCAAGCATGGATCTGATGGAAGTGCTGAAAAGTTCAAGGCAAGATTTGTTGCCCGTGGCTTCTCTCAAAAGGAAGGAATAGATTATGATGACATATTTGCACCTGTGGTACGATATACCACCATTCGATCAATCATAGCCCTTGCTGCTACGCAAGGATGGAGTCTTCATCAGATGGATGTCAAGACCGCTTTTCTGCATGGTGCAATAAAAGAAGAGGTATGTAGAACAACCTCTGGGGTTTGAAGTTTAGGATCAGGACACTCATGTCTGCAGCTTGAAGAAAGCCCTCTATGGGTTGAAGCAAGCACCCAGAGCTTGGTACGAGAGGATAGATAGCTACTTGATGAAGCTGGGCTTCACTCGAAGTAATGCTGATCCAAACCTTTACTTCAAGGTTGTCCAGGGGAAGCCTCTCATTCTGGTGCTATATGTGGACGACCTCTTCCTGACAGGTGCTGACCCTCTCATTCATCAATGCAAGAGGGAGCTCGCTGCTGAGTTCGAGATGAAGGACCTAGGACTGATGCACTACTTCCTAGGCCTGGAGGTCTGGCAGAGACCTGGAGAGATTTTCCTTTCTCAAGGAAAATACATTGTGAAGCTTCTGGAAAGATTTAGTATGGTGGACTGTAAGTCCGTGTCGACACCGATGGAACTCAACTTTAAGAAGTTGAGTGGCAGCGCTGCTGGGCCTATCTTGGCCAATCCTACTGAGTATCGTCAACTCATAGGAGCTTTGATGTTCTTAGTGAACACTCGTCCAGATATATGTTTTGCAGTGAACACTTTGAGTCAACAGATGGTTGAGCCTCATCACTTTCACTGGGTTGGTGCGAAGAATCTTCTGAGATATCTTCGGGGCACGATAAACCATGGGCTGAGATACACTGCCGGGAGTGTGACACTCCGTGGATATACTGATGCCGATTGGGCTGGCAGTGTGGTGGATCGTAAGAGCACATCGAGATGCTGCTTCAATCTTGGTTTTGCTTCGATCTCATGGATGAGCAGGAAGCAGAAGTCGGTGGCTTTGAGCACCGCGGAGGCCGAATACATTGCTGCTAGTATGGCCTGTTGTGAAGCAGTTTGGTTGCGGAAGCTCTTTAGTGAGCTGCTTGGACATGTGCTAGATACCACTGTGATACTCTGTGATAATCAGAGTGGGATTCGTATGACTGAGAATCCTGTGTTCCACGACCGATCCAAGCATATTGATATCAGGTACCACTTTATCCGGGATATGGTACAGCGAGGCGCCGTAAGGCTCGATCATATAGGAACCGATGAGCAGGTCGCGGATATTCTCACTAAGCCCCTGGGGAAGGTCAAGTTCCTAACCTTCCGTGAGAGTCTTGGTATCGTGGAACGACCCTATGATGTGGGTCATGTTGGACGATGAGCTCTGGGAGCTCTGGGGGGCTTTGGGGATAGCTTCTCGGAGCTATAAGCACTCATAATGCTTCTGCCCCATCGTTGTGATTATTGAGTTGGTTCACCTCTCATTATCAGTGCCCCGTATGCATCCTACCCATTGAGTTCAGGGCTCATGGGAAGTACCTCTCATTTGGCCAATGAGATGGGAAAAGCTAGAGACCAGTAGCAAAGACTGATGGATGCATCAGAGATTGCCGTACTCTCTATCTAGGATGGCACGATCCAACCACTTGATCTGGGATCAAGTCTAGTGAGGTCTCGGACCTCCGCCTGACTTCGGGTCAGATGAACCAACTTCGGGTTGGTTGGAGACTCTTTGTGAGTCTGATAGAGGTTTCGGACCTCTAGGTTGAATTTGTCAGCCGGGGGATGATGTCTTTGTGACTGACCCACTTCTGTTCTGAAATAAAGAGGCCAGCAAAGCAAGTTACGGCGGGATGACGCACGATGTTTGTTTGCACAGGTGGATGGAGTTCTCCCTAGTTGAGAGGGAGTGTTAAAATTGGACAACTAGGTCCAAACTCCATGTTGTAATGCTCAGATGAAGATACCGATATTTTTATTGGGTTCCTCTTTCGGAGAGGTGTAAGATTGATATAAAATTGATCTTAATCCGATGAGCAAAACATTTATTTTGAATTTATTATTTATAACAAATTATATGTGTAGGTCGGCCTTAAGGTTTTACACCTCATAGAAAAAATACACCTCAATGATGGTGTGGTATTACGCTCAACATCGGAGAGCATTTCACCACTCATCACAACTCTCTCTCCTTCCGATTTAGGACGAGCTCCTCGGGAGACAATTTCTGATACACACGTGGGAAGAAGGACGACCCATCGCAATGAAAGAAGGGACTAATTTTACTCGGCAGCTTCAGTTTACTAAAATTGGACTGGGCCAAGTGACTTCCGACAACGCATGGTCCAAAGAGGCTGAAAATTGGTGGAGACTTCGATTTTGGGAGGCCGTACACATTGGCACAAGAAACAAGGTCAAAAGGTTGACTGAAGACCAAACTGCGTTGATTTTCTCACTGATGTCTTGCGTTGACTTTTCTATACTGTATTGACTTTTCTGGGGTTGACTTTGAGTTGACTGTGTGGCTGTTTTGAGGGCTGTTGTGACACATGCTGGGTTGGCTAACCTAGGAGACTTTGCCGGTTGAAGCATCCTACTGATACCAACGCACTAACACGACAAGTGTCCTAACAAGAAGAATAAGAAGAAGGGAGTTGCAGCTTCAATAGAGGTGCACGAGTTCACTTCTAGATTTGACACAAACTCAAAGTTTGACTTATCAGTAGAGGTGGATAAGTTTGCCTTTGTGGTGAGTTTAGCCACTCATGTTACATCTTCTCGTGCATGGTTTGTTGACAGTGGAGCATCCTGCCATATGACTGGAGTGAGAGAGCACTTCACGAGCCTCTCAAAGGATGATATTGACTTGGAGGTTGTGATTGGAGATAATTTCAAGGTCAGAGCAGCAGGAGTGGGGACAGTATGATTTCAGAGGGAGTCATTACCTCCTCTGAAAGTGACAAATGTTCTTTATGTTCCAATACTGAAGAAGAACTTGATATCAATCTGCAGCTTGGAGGACAGGGGGTATGATGTGGTGTTCTGTGGAGGACAGGTGCTGATATATCCCAGGGGATCTAGTGTTGACCATGCTAGACCTATTGGGCTTCGGAGTGGGAGGTTATACATGTTTATGTTTTAGCCTATTAGAGCCTTGGTGGCACAGACCAGCAACAATGGGTTATGCGAGTTGTGGCACAGGAGGATGGCCCACTTGCACCATGGAGCTTTCAAGATGTTGAGGGAGATGGTCACTGCTTACCGGAGTTCGGCACTAATCATCATGATGTGTGCAGGAGGTGTGCTTTGGGAAAGTACACCAAGACACCTTTCCCGAGCAATGACAACAAAGCTACAGGTATCCTAGACTTTGTACACTCTAATGTTTGTGGTCCTATGTCTCATGTATCACTGAGTGTATGTGAGTACTATGTGACCTTCATTGATAGCAACTCCAGGAAGACCAGAATTTTCTTTCTAAAGACCAAGGATGAGGTCTTCAAGAGGTTCCAAGAGTTTAAGGCCCTTGTGGAGAACCAAACGGTGACGATGATCAAGGTGTTGAGATCAGATAACGGGGGTGAGCATACCTCCATGGAGATGAAAGATTTTTGTAGGAGTGTGGGCATGAAGAGGGAGTACATAGTGCCTTATAACCCCCAGCAGAATGGGGTGGCAGAAAGGAATAATAGAACAAGAGTGGTTGCAGCTAGAGTGATGTTGCATGATCAAAGATTAGCTTTCTTCTTATGGGCCGAGGCATGTAACACTCCAGTGTATTTGCAGAACAGGAGCCCACACAAAGTCTGGGGAGCAAGACTCCCAAGGAGATGTTTACCAAAAAGAAGTTATTGGTTGGGCACATCAGGATCTTTGGGTGCCTTGCATACTCACACGTCCCTAAGGAGAAGAGGACAAAGTTGGAACTCACTGCAAATAAGGGTATTCTTGTGGGTTACAGTGAGACCAACAGGGCCTATTGCATATATATTCCTGCACAAAGGAAAGTTGTCCAGAGGCGTGATGTGAGATTTGAGGAGGTCTCAAGAGTTTGATCAGATAGAGCAATAGAATCCTCAACAAGAGGCCACACCACGGGTTTCAAGACCTTCAGATGGTACACCAGGATCAGGAGGATCGCCTTCTTTAGGGATTACAAGTTCACAAAGTGCAAGATCACCTAGTGCAGAATCTTAGAGTCCAGGACCACCTTTGACCATAGTAGAGCCTTCTTCATCAGGAGGAGAGGTTCCAGTTGAGGATTTTCCCATATCAGCAAAGGAGGCTACTACAGGGAAGAGGAAGCCAAGATGGCTTCATGATACGCTAAAGGAAGCCTAAGAGGCAGTGAGGAAACACAAGCGGTCAGTGAGGGAGAGCAGACCACCAGAGAGGTTGGGTTGCTTTGTGGCAGATGTTGTGCAGATAGAGCCAGTTAGTTATGAGGAGGTCACCAATCAGCAGATCTGGAGGGATGCCATGGTGGAGTATGCCTCCATAATGAAGAACAATGTCTGGGAGGTAGTGTCGAGACCTGAGGGGAAGTTGGTGGCAACTTCCAGGTGGTTCTACAAGATGAAACACGCTGCAGATGGTGGCGAGGAGAAGTTCAAAGCTCGTTTTGTGGTGCAAGGGTTAACACAAGTAGAGGGAGTTGACTATGAGGAGACCTTGAACCATTTGCTCGCTACACTTCCATTAGAGCAGTCATATCTATAGCAACTGAAATAGATTGGAGGATTCACCAGATGGATGGGAAGGTTGCCTTTCTCAATGGTGTTATACATAACGAGGTGTACATTGAGCAACCACAGGGATTTGAGGTGCATGGGAGGGAGTTTCATGTGTGTAGGCTTAAGAAAGCCTTGTATGGACAAAAACAGTTACCGAGGGCATGGTATGAGAGGATAGATGCCTACTTGCAACAGATGGGTTTCCAGAAGAGTGATGCAAATCCGAACCTCTATTTCATTATGGTTGGTGACGATCCACTCATTCTGGTTCTATATGTGGATGACTTGTTTATTACAGCAGAGGACCGACTCATCCAACACTGCAAGAGAGATATTGCTTCAAAGTTTAATATGACCAATATGGGACCAAAGCATTACTTTTTGGGGTTGGATGTTTGGCAAGAGGATGGGCATATCTTCATTGGACAGGGTAGGTATGCAAGTGATACCTTGAGTGGATTCCATATGGAAGGTTGCAGGCCTATGGCTACTCCTATGATCACCAACTGGAAGAAGTCGCATGCTTCAAATTCCAAGTTGGTGAACCCCACCTTGTATCGTCAACTGATCGGTTCTTTGATGTATCTGGTCAACACTAGATCGAATATTTCTTTCGTAGTCAACACATTGAGTTAGTTTATGATGGAGCCTGTTAAAATTTGGGTACCAAAGGACAAGTGGTTCCCTAAGGCTTTGATCTTTGACCTACGGAAAAGTGTCCAAATGTATTTATCTTTTTCTCCTAAAGTGACTTTATAAGTGGTAAAAGTCAAATCTAATTTAAAAGTGACTTTGTAAGTGATAAAGTTACAAAGTCTAATTTTAAAGTGACTTTATTATAGTCAATGTGAAATTAGAAAGTGAAAAAAGTGACTATGGAAATAAAAGGCTTATGATGGAGCCTGTTAAAATTTGGGTACCAGAGGACAAGTGGTTCCCTAAGGCTTTGATCTTTGGCCTAGGGAAAAGTGTCCAAATGTATTTATCTTTTTCTCTTAAAAGTGACTTTATAAGTGGTAAAGTCAAATCTAATTTAAAAGTGACTTTGTGACTGATAAAGTTACAAAGTCTAATTTGAAAGTGACTTTATTAAAGTCAATGTGAAATTAGAAAGTGAAAAAAGTGACTATGGAAATAAAAGGCTAAGAAGGTCTTTATTTAAGTGGGGTGAATTAAAAATTAGAAAGTGAGAATTAAATGCACATTTAATCTCAACCCTAGATCTAAAGCTATCTCAGCCATTGGATTTAGGGATTCCCAAAAGTCATTAGGGTTAGGTTAAAGGAGAAAAGAAGAGAAAAGGTCATTCATTCTTTCATGAGCAGATTGAGAGAGAGAGAGAGAGAGAGAAGGAGAGCAAGGAGAATTTCTGAGCAGAGAGAAGAAAGAGAGCAGAACCTTGGCACGAATCTCAAGGCATTTATTTCAGCAGTCCATACAACAATTTAGAGGCACGATTTTCCAGGCACCTTGGCACGAAAATTGAGAGAGAAGGCAGCATTTATTGCAACAGTTAAGGCACGATTTTCGAGGATCGTAAAGCTATTTTTCAGGCACAAAAATCGAGGCATTGTTCAACACTTTTTGGGCACAAATTTCGAGAAACTGGTACAGCTGGGTTTGGCACGAATTTCAAGGTAGTCTGTACTGCTATTCTGGCACAGTTTTCTAGGTTGTCCGTACAACATTTAATGATGTAATTTTGTTGTAAAATGTATGTTGTGTTGTTGGCACATTTTTCGAGGTGGTGGCTAAGCACAGAATTCGAGATAAGTAAATTTTATGGTTGCTGGAATTTTCTGTGTATTTCTGTTTCACTATAAAAGCATTTTTCAGAAATAAAGAAGAGCTCTCAAACTGATTTTCCCTAGGAGTTGTAGGGGGTTTTTCCAGGGTCACATTGACCAAAAATCAGTGTTATTTTTCTATGCGTGGCTGTTATAATTTCCTGTGTTTTTATTTCTACATTTCCAGCATTTGTGAAATTCCCAAATTTGGGTTTTCAGAATTTTATTTCATTTCCAGAATTTTGAATGTATGATTATGGGAATGGACATTTAACTATATGGGAGTGATAAGGTGAAACTGGAAACCAGAGTGGGGTCAAAATTTCTACAGAGCCCAGGAGAGTGCACAAGGTGGCTACGAAACATGTGTTGAAGTATTTACAAGGCACAATGGACTATGGTCTAGACTATGCCAGGGAAATGGAGTTAAATTGATTGGTTGCATGGACTCATATTGGGTTGGTTGTGTTGAGATTTGTAGCTTGGGAGGTACTCCAAACCATAGGCTAGAGGGCTTTGGAGAAGTTGGCACACAAATATGTTTGTGGGCTTAGAACTCATGTTAAAATTTGGCAGCTCAACGATGAATTTATCCTAGAAGAAATCATATCTTTCAGTTCTGTTTGAACGATCTATAATAAAATTTCATTTCTGACAATTCTACTTTCCAAAAATAGTAAGTCACGTCTCAATTTGGAAGTGACTTTCCAAAAATAGAAATTCACGTCTAAATGATCAAGGATGATCTCGACATATGGAATCCACTTTAAAATCAAATCAATCATGACTATACAAGTCAAGAATTAATTTTTTTATCCTTACTACTACTATTACTATTATTATACTATTATTTATGAAATAGTTTAAAGTCATTCATCTTTAATGGATTAATAAAAACGAATTATCTCATGGAATAGGTAAATTAAATTGAGAATCTCTTACTTGGCAAATCGAACCTCTTTCTTGGAATAAAATAGTAGCTCCACACTTAAGAGAATGCAACTCTCCCTCACTAATTCAATATATGGCAAAAGTGTAACTCATCATTAAATGCACTTGTAACTCTCTCATTCAATTCAATTTGTAACTCTCGCCAAATATTCTCTCATGTCTAAGTGTAACTCTCTCTCTCCCTAATTCGAATTGTAACTCCTCAAGACAAGTGTATCTCTCTCTCTCTATTCTTGGAATGAGTTACATTTCTCCTCAATTAACTCCTCCCTCGCGGAATTTGATTCTCCTATTATTCGCTCAAGGCATGAATTTCTTTTGTAACTCCTCTCCTTCTCATTTATTTAAGCAAGAGCAAGTGAGAGTTGAGAGTAGCATGTTCATTGTGAAAAAGGAGAGCAAGTGTTGAGTGTGTGCAAGAGAAAGGGAAGAGCTAGAGCAAGTGTGAAGGACATGCTTTAATCAAGAGGAGAAGATCTTCAAGCAAAGAGTAAGCGCATTCAGCTGCAAGTTGAGCAAACATTGGTGACTTTACTCTCTCTCTTTCTCTCTCTCTCTCTCTCTCTCTCTCTCTCTTGAACAATTGAAGAAATCTAATAAAAAGAATCATCTGGGTTTTCTCCCTTGAAGGGTTTTGCCCTATTCATTGGACCAAAAATCTATAATTGTGTTTGGTTATCTTCATATGATCCTTAAGTTTATGTTTTATCCACAATTGCTAACCTGAAAAGTTTTGAATAAGAAATCTGCATTCTAAGTAACTGTAACATCATAAAACATTCAGTTTTCTGCAAGGTACATTCAGTGTTTTGGCAAAGTACATTCAATTTTCTGCATAGAACTTTTAGATTTTAACAACGCAAGCCTGTGGGCTTTGCACCCAAGCATGTGGGTATGAAACTGTGATGAGATTTGATGATGTGAATGATGGAGATGATACAGGACTTCGAGATCAACCAGAGGCAACGAACATCATCAAAATCTGAGTTGTAGAAATGAAGTTATGAATTTTTGAAGTTAATGTGTGGGCATGTTGGCACAAGGTTAAGGTTGGCTTGGAGTTTAAAGGCCTTATGACAGCCTGTCAAGCCCATCCAAGCAATTCGTTGGAGCCACATGAGTTAGTATAAATATAGCTCATGTGTGGAGGCATTTGATCACATCCTTGAGCAACAAAGGAGCTCGCGTTAGGAAAACAAGATACTTGTTTGAGCCACAAGCCTGGGTAGACTCCAAGCAAAGGTTAAGGAGGGTAGGATTGGCGTCCTTCATGATTGTTTTGGAGGTCGAGTGCATCTCAAGGCAGGCCAAGCTAGTGGGTGTTATTTCTGGACTGTTTTGGTAGTGTGTTGTGGCATGTCTTGCCCAGGATTGAGGGCCGCAAGGAATCTGGTTCAAATGCAGAAGTTTTGAGCTTGAGTCGGGGTGATTTCAAGAGGGTCGTAAGCCTAGATTTGGGAGCAGTAGGATCACACCTATCGTAAATAGAAGGCCGCAGCAGTATAGGTAACATTTAGTGTGTTTTATGCTATTTGTGTTGGGTTACTTTTGTTACAAAGGTCGCAGATGAAGGTTGTTATAGCAGCGTATTAGAGGGATTATTTTGAGGGCCATTAGACCTAGTGTAGGCTTGTTCCTTAGGCCGCAGTTTCTGGAGATGAATGCATAGTAGTACAAGGGTGTCTCCATATGATTGGGAAATGTTCATATTGTTGGCTCGTACAAGATTGTTGTAGGGTACGTTGAAGAGCAGCTTCGTACCCTAGAGTAGAGTTTGGGTGCCTAACTTTGGACAACAAAAGGAGCATCCCTTTTCGAGAAGATCACACAATGTTGGAGCAGTAGGTTAGGGTCAGTGGACTGCCCTAACCAGTTTTCTAGAAGCGCATAAATTGAGGCAATAGGACAACAGTAGTGAGTTGCAAATGGACCCTTGATTGATGGTTGGATGTTAGGTGGATGAGGTCCTAGAAGAGGATTCATCCTAAGAGCAAGTTCATCAACAACAATTGCATGTGTCAAGAAGCGCAACAAATGGATGTAGGACAATTGGTCATCTTCTTGAGTTGATGGGTTGCTAATGGATGAGAGGTCCTAGGAGAGGACAATGTATTGGACACTTGTGGTCTGTTGAAGGGTAGCATGAAAGTGGACCAAGTTAGCAGTGTTGGAGCAGCCTAAAGAACAACTTAGGAGAATTGTAGAGGCTTGCTTCAATCCCAAAGAAATGAGTCTCTTGAAGGACTAAGGGACTATTAGATGTGGCAGAAGCTCATAGGTCTGATCATCCAAGAGCAATTTTTAGCCCTAGACTTGTCTTATGGAGAAGGACATATACAACAGAAGTTGGGCAGTCCTCCTAGACCGTGATCATTGTTGGAGGACTTCTTCCAGTGATAGGTGGCAACCCTTTGTGCCCTATGTTAGTCTTCATTGGAGCAACACAGGAAGACTATAGTGGGTTGAATTCACTAAGTAGTTGAGGAGCAGCAATGGGTAGTTGAGAATTGTGCACAAATGGAGATGTGAACAACTCGATAGGAGTTTCGGTGTGTTGATGCGTTGATGGACTAACAATCAATGAGAGCAAGTGGAGCCAAGATTCAATGGCCAAATATAGAAGTAGAGTTGTGTTGTTGCAAATCGGGAGCCGAAGGACCAAGCAGATGTGTACAGGGTATGATCGAGAGGAGTTGAGAGTGTGCTAGAACCATATGGTCAGAGTACTTTGTTCACGATAGATTGGTGGTCATCACGACATATACCAAGCCCTATTTGTTGTTGTCTTGTATCAGTGGATGTATGAGGGCCATTATCCCTGGCACAGGAGCCCTAGACTGTTGTACTATTCAATTGGATTAATATAACGAAGTTGGGTTGTAAAAAGTTGTGTATATTTTGTGCACTAGTAGATTTATTGTTGTATATTATTCCATTATGCAAAGTAGACTTGTTGTGATACTTGGAATGGTAGCGTCAGTGATTTAAAATTCTATCCTAGACTCCAGTATCATGGAAAAACAATGTGTATCTTCAATTGATCAGTTCTTTGATGTATCTGGTCAACACTAGAACCATTCTTTGTTTCACACTCAACACATTGAGTTAGTTTACGATGGAGCCCAGGAGAGTGCACTGTGTTGAAAAGTGTAACTAGGTCAGTCTTCATGTTGACTATGTAATTGTGTATTTATGTAAAGAAGAAGACAAAGATAATAAAATGTATTTTGTTGTACATGCTTCATGGGTTTCATGAGTAAGATTTATTATGTAGATAGACTTCTTCTTGATGTCTATTAGGTTTGAGTCTTCTAGGCATAAAATATAATTAACTGCCATATTCATGAAGGATCTAGTCTAGCAATAAATGCTCCAAGCCCTTGTGGAAGAAGGGCACATAACAGCCCTCAAACAATGTTGAAGACAAGCTCTTAACCACCCTCAAGACAGCCCTTATTCAACACTGGAATTAATGTGTTAAAGTCAGCTTACAATCTTAGTTAAAGTCGGCCTAAATGTTTGTTGAAGGGTCAACCTAAAAGCCAGACTAGGCACTGTATATATAACATCACCTGCGGCCTATTTGACACAGAGAAATTGCGAAATTTCCTGAGATAGACTGCAGATCTCTCTGTGAACTATTGTTAAATTTGGACAACTAGGTCCAAACTCCATGTTATGATGCTCAGATTAAGAGGCTAATATTTTTGTTGGATTCCTCTTTCGGAGAGGTGTAAAATCCATATATACTATGTCTTAATCCGATGAGCAGAACATTTATTTTGAATTTATTATTCATAATAAATTATATGTGCAGGTCGGCCTTAAGGTTTCACACCCCCAGCAGATGTGTCACACACCCCAATGATGGATATAAATACAGGCAAAGTTGTCTTCTTCTTTCATCTGATGTAGTACGAGCTCCTTAGAAGACATTTCCAGCCCACACGTGTGAAGAAGAAGGACGAATTTCTGTACGGCTGAGCTGAAGGACGAGTTGCCGCAGCTAGGGTTTTGCTGGAAGTTTGACCAGCGTTGACTTTGGTCAACGCATGGTCCGAATGGGCTGAAATTTGGTGAGAAGTTCGATTTTGGAAGGCCGTACTGTTTGGCACAGAAATCGAGGTCAAAGGGTTGACCAATCTGCTGCTGCATTGACTTTTAGCTTGCTGCCCTGCGTTGACTTTTTCTGGACAACGTTGACTTTTTTTGGAGTTGACTTGGGTTGACTCATTTGCTGATTGGAGGATTGTTGTGACACATTCTGGGTTGGCTGACCAAGGAGACTTTGCTGGTTGAAGCATCCTGTTGACCGCCGTAACGCACCACCACATTTTTCCTGTTTCTGATTTGTCTTCTATAAGATCCACTTATATGTTTTATCTGCATTTTACTTAACTATTTGTATGATTGTTGTGAGAAAAGTAAAGTTGCTCCAAGCATAGAACATCTACAAAAACTTACATGGTATCGGAGCTGAGGTGAAGACAAACTCTATCTTTAGCAATCACCATCGGAAGAAATGGGTTCCACAAGTCTTGAATTCAAAGAGAATGACAAGCTGACTGGAAGGGATGACCTCCATGCCTGGAAGATGATACTAGATCTCAAATTGGAAGACCCTGATCTCTTGGATCATGTGCTGGGTAAGATTCAAGAACCTCCATCCAATGCTACCGCTGCTGTTAGAAACAAGTATAAGAAGGGAGAGATCAAAGCAAAGCTGATGATTAGGGAATCCATACATAAGAGCCTGGTTGCCTATATATCTGAACTAGGCACATCCAAGGAGATGTATGACAAATTGATCCTTATGTTCAAAGTAAACAATGTGAACCAAGTGCTATTCCTCAAGAACAAGTTGAAGAATATGAAGAAGGGCCGGGATGAGTCTGTTTAAACTTACTTTCTGAAATTGACCGAAACAAGGAACAATCTGCTAGCTATTGGGGAGAGAATCGATGATCGTGAGATGGTTCTCACCGCACTTGGAGGACTTCCATATGAATGGCAAGTATTCACAACTACCATTCTCAACAATAATACCATTCCTAACTTTGATGAGCTTCTGTCTAGATGTATGCAAGAAGAAACAAGGATGAAGGAATTCGATAATGATAGAAATGCTACCTATGGTGCTCATTCTCGAAAGAAGAACTCTGGTGGTCCTAAGGACAAAGGAAGAACGAAGGCTCAAGAAAAGAAGGGCAAGTGTTTCACTTGCCATAGGCCTGGTCACTATGCTAGAGAATGCCCCTTCAAGAAGGATTATCCCGATAGTGATGATAACAAAAAAAACTGAAGGAATGGGAATCGAAGAAATGACAGATCCAAAGGAAAGAGGAAGGCTCACTTTGGTGGAAACAATCAACCTTCTAAAAGGTCTAGAAATACCAGGTATGAGGAGTCTAATGTTGTTGATAAAAGAAATGAGTATATTCTTGTATCTGCTCTCTTTGCTACATCTCCGCCCGACACTATGGATGTCTGGCTAATCGATAGTGGTGCCTCAAGACACATCACCGGATTCAAGGAAGCACTTTCTGACATGGTTGAAAGGGATACTAATCTAGAAATTATCCTCGGGGATAATGCCACATATCCCGTGAAAGGGACAGGGACTGTGACCCTCCACTTGTCTCAAGGACAAGTCCTCCGTTTGCAAGATGTACTCTATGTACCTAAATTGAAGAAGAACCTTGTGTCTGTATCTGCCATGGAAGACAAAGGATTCAATGTAACTTTCTCTGATGGAAAGGTGCTCATGTGGAAGGAGAGCTTCAATGAAGCTATCTCAATTGGTTTTAGAGTTGGTACACTCTACCAGGTTGGAGGGAGTTCGTTGGGAGCTATGACTTGTGATACTATCCGACAAACCGAACTATGGCACCGAAGATTTGGACACCTTCATTACAAGGCCCTTCCCGAAGCAAGGAAGGTGGTGACAGGGATGCCTGATTTTGGAAATAATCATGAAGGTGTATGCAAGGGCTGTGCTGAAGGAAAACATACAAGGGGACCTTTCCCCTCAAGTGTCACAAAGACATCTGAGATATTGCAACTGGTCCATTCTGATCTTTCTGGTATGTTGCCTGTAACATCCCTGGGGGGATGTTCTTACTATATGACTTTTACTGATGACTTCTCTCGTAAAACCTGGATATACTTCTTGAAGAAGAAGGATGAGGCTTTCATGTGGTTCCGTACCTTCAAAGCCTTGGTGGAAAATATGACCGTAAAGAAGATCAAGATTTTGAGGACTGACAATGGCACTGAATATGAGTCAAATGAGTTCAAAGACTTTTGCAGAGAAGCTGGCATTAAGAGGGAGACTACCACTGCATATACTCCTGAGCAGAATGGTGTTGCCGAACGCAAGAATAGGACTATTGTGGAAGCTGCCCGTGCCATGCTATGTGACCAGGGTCTACCAAAGTTTCTGTGGGGAGAAGCTGCAAATACTGTTGTGTACATTCAAAACCGATGCCCTCATTCCGCTTTGGACTCCAAAACTCCCGAAGAGGTTTTCTCTGGTAAGAAACCCGATGTCTCACATTTTAGAATTTTTGGATGTCCTGTCTATTTTCATGTGCCGAAAGAAAAGAGAAGTAAGCTGGATGCTACTGGGAAGAAAGGAATGTTTGTGGGCTACAGTGAGACTTCTAAGGCCTATAGAGTCTATGTACCCGGTCAAAGGGAAGTAGAGATAAGCCATGATGTCACCTTTGACGAAGATGCTTCCCTAAAGAAAGTAGTAGATCTTCCAAGATCTGGAGAAAATCATGAAGAAAGGCCTGGAAATCTGGAAGAACCGCAGGATGAGACAATGCCTGATATTGAAGGACCAATGGACCCTATTGATCCATCTCCTTCACTGGGAAAGAGACCATCATGGCTCAGGGATACCCTTGAAGATGCTGAGGGTCATGCTGCCCCAAGGGGGACATTCCGAGAAAGCAAGAAGCCGTGCAGATACCAAGGGTATCTAGCTGCCATGAGTACTATTGTACAATCTGAACCTGGATCTTTTGAGGAAGCCGTAAAGCATCAAGTCTGGAAGGATGCTATGCACGAAGAATATGAGTCCATAATGAAGAATGATGTCTGGGATGTGGTTCCAAGACCGAAGGACAAATCAGTTGTCATCGCAAAATGGCTCTACAAGATCAAGCATGGATCTGATGGAAGTGCTGAAAAGTTCAAGGCAAGATTTGTTGCCCGTGGCTTCTCTCAAAAGGAAGGAATAGACTATGATGACATATTTGCACCTGTGGCACGATATACCACCATTCGATCAATCATAGCCCTTGTTGCTACGCAAGGATGGAGTCTTTCATCAGATGGATGTCAAGACCGCTTTTCTGCATGGTGCAATAAAAGAAGAGGTGTATGTAGAACAACCTCTGGGATTTGAAGTTCAGGATCGAGACACTCATGTCTGCAGGTTGAAGAAAGCCCTCTATGGGTTAAAGCAAGCACCCAGAGCTTGGTACGAGAGGATGGATAGTTACTTGATGAAGCCGGGCTTCACTCGAAGTAATGCTGATCCGAACCTTTACTTCAAGGTTGTGCAGGGGAAGCCTCTCATTCTAGTGCTGTATGTGGACGACCTCTTCCTGACAGGTGCTGACCCTCTCATTCATCAATGTAAGAGGGAGTTCGCTGCTGAGTTCGAGATGAAGGACCTAGGACTGATGCACTACTTCCTAGGCCTGGAGGTCTGGCAGAGACCTGGAGAGATTTTCCTTTCTCAAGGAAAATACATTGTGAAACTTCTAGAGATATTTGGTATGGTGGACTGCAAGTCCGTGTCAACACCAATGGAACTCAACTTCAAGAAGTTGAGTGGCAGCGCTGTTGGGCCTATCTTGGCCAATCCTACTGAGTATCGTCAACTCATAGGAGCTTTGATGTTCTTAGTGAACACCCGACCAGATATATGTTTTGCAGTGAACACTTTGAGTCACCAGATGGTTGAGCCTCATCACTTTCACTGGGTTGGTGCCAAGAATCTTCTGAGATATCTTCGGGGCACGATAAACCATGGGCTGAGATACACTGCCGGGAGTGTGATACTCCGTGGATATACTGATGCCGATTGGGCTGGCAGTGTGGTGGATCGTAAGAGCACATCTGGATGTTGCTTCAATCTTGGTTCTGCTTCGATCTCATGGATGAGCAGGAAGCAGAAGTCGGTGGCTGTGAGCACCGCGGAGGCCGAATACATTGCTGCTAGTATGGCCTGTTGTGAAGCAGTTTGGTTGCGGAAGCTCTTTAGTGAGCTGTTTGGACATGTGCTAGATACCACTGTGATACTCTGTGATAATCAGAGTGGGATTCGATGATCAGAGAATCCGTTTCACCGACCGATCCAAGCATAAATTGATATCAAATTACTCTTTTATCCTAGGATATGGCACAGCCGAGGCTCATAAGGCTCGGCTGCCACTCATATAGGAACCGATGAGCAAAAATGCGGGATACTCCCCACTAAGCCCCTGGGGAAGGTCAAGTTCCTAACCTTCCGTGAGAGTCTTGGTGTCGTGGAAAGACCCTATGATGTGGGTCCTGTTGGACGATGAGCTTTGGGAGCTCTGGGGGCTTTGGGGATAGCTTCTCGGAGCTATAAGCACTCATAATGCTTCTGCCCCACCTTTGTGATTATTGAGCTGGTTCGCCTCTCATTTATCTCTGCCCCGTATGCATCCTACCCATTGAGTTCAGGGCTCATGGGAAGTACCTTTCATTTGGCCAATGAGGTGGGAAAAGCTAGAGACTATTAGCAAAGACTGATGGACGCATCAGAGATTGCCGTACTCTCTATCTAGGATGGCACGGTCCAACCACTTGTTCTGGGATCAAGTTTAGTGAGGTCTGGGACCTCTGCCTGACTTCGAGTCAGATGAACCAACTTTGGGTTGGTTGGATACTCTTTATGAGTTTGATAGAGGTTTCGAACCTCTGGACTGATTATGTCAGTCGGGGGATGATGTCTTTGTGACTGACCCACTTCTGTTCTGAAATAAAGAGGCCAGCAAAGCAAGTTACGGCGGGATGACGTACGATGTTTGATTGCACTGATGGATGGAGTTCTCCCTAGTTGAGAGGGAGTGTTAAATTTGGACAACTAGGTCCAAACTCCATGTTATGATGCTCAGATTAAGAGGCTAATATTTTTGTTGGAATCCTCTTTCGGAGAGGTGTAAAATCCATATATAGTATGTCTTAATCCGATGAGCAGAACATTTATTTTGAATTTATTATTCTTAATAAATTAATTTGGTTATGCTCACTCTTTAAGGTATTATTACACACTCCCTAAACAGATGTGTCACACAATTCCAATGATGGATGGTAACACAGCAAGTTGGAGAGCATTTCATCACAACTCAACACACATCTTCTTCTTCATCTAGAATGTAGTACGAGCCTCAGAAGACATTTCCAGCTCCACATGGTGAAGGCTAGCTAGCTGACCAATTTGCACGGCCGAGGCGTGGGAAGGACTATTAAGCCAGCCTAGGGTTTGCTGAAGTTTGACCGCAAGAGCTGACTTTGTGGCTCAACGATGATCCGAATGGGCCGAAATTTGTGAGAAGTTCGATTTGGAAGGCCGTGACTGCTTGGCACGTAACCAAAGGTCAAAGTGGTTGGACTAATCAGTCACAGTTGATTCCTTAGCTTGCTGCCTGCTAACAATCTTTTTTTCCCGGGACGCTCTGACTTTGGGAGTTGACTGCTGACTCGTTTGTCGATTGGAGGATTTGCTGGACACATTCTGGGTTGGCTGACCAAGGAGACTTTGTTGGTTGAAGCATCCTGTTGACCGCCGTAACGCACCACCACATTTTTCCTGTTTCTGATTTGTCTTCTATAAGATCCACTTATATGTTCTATCTGCATTTTACTTAACTATTTGTATGATTGTTGTGAGAAAAGTAAA